>JAQHUG010000004.1:2657552-2710529 GCA_028555095.1 Dicrostonyx torquatus
AGATCTTCACTAACCCCACATCAGACAAAGGCCTGATATCCAAAATATACAAAGAACTCAAGAAACTGGACATAAAAATTCTAAACTGCCCAATTAAAAAATGGGGTAAAATTGCAATTTTTTATTCAAACTTTGGATTCAAAATGGAGAAGTTTGAATACATTTTATCTTAAGGAGAACTAGTTAGGATAATGCAATGAAGAGTTACTACCAAGTCATCTACAAAGTTTGAAGACCTTTTTATGTATGTTCAACAATTCAAATCAGATAAACTGTAACACTGAATTGATATTGCCTTTTTATGAAAAATGAAATGCAGAGTCCATTTTAAACCATTCTCCACAAGAACATCAGATAATCTCCTGGATGTCCAGTTTATTATGAAATATTCAATTATCAAATCGTGTTATAGAAATTTTCTGTAGATGTTTGCTGTCCATCACATGCCTCTGCGGGTTGGCTGCTTGGATAGTTGGTGCCACGTTCTCTGATGTTTAGCTCTGTGATGGAAATTCCTTCCATGACGACCGTCAAAATTGCTCTTTTGGTTAATAAGGGAAGCAAATCCAGTAAGATGTGGATTAATATCAGAGTACTTGACAATCCTTCTAGCTACACATGGATTTGTGGAGAACTAAGTGGCATCCTTAATCTTAATCTTAATAGTATGAAGAGTTCAGTCACAGGACTTCCAAATAAATTTAGAGGAGTAAATCATTTATCCAAAAGCGTTAGCTAACAAACTTTCAGTTCAAGATTGGAACACAGCAGTGTGTACTGATAAGCATTATATTTTAACAACGGTTATTGTAGACCCCTCACTAATCCAATGTGGATTCATTTGATTCTCGGACAGGGGTTATTGCTAAATCCAATGCTGATCTTCTATTATTTGTGACTAAGTCACGGGGGTTATTCAACCATTTAAAAAAAACAGCCTAGTGTGATGTCGTTAGACTATGTGAGTATTTCAATGCGCACAGACACTATCACTACGGAGACAAAGAACTGATAAAACAGTGAAGGGAGAGTTGGAAATGATGCTCAGTGTTCGATGTGAGTATTTGAATGCTGGTGGTCAGTGGCAGGGTTGTTTATACCTGTGAGTCTTTGTTTATGTGTAGTTGGATGAAATTTGTTTTAGGTTATATTCTATTATTTATACAAGGATAAATTCAACGTTAGGGTTCATAACTTAATTGAGAATGCTTTAACTAACATCTGGAAACATGTTTAAAAAGCCTGTTTGGACATATTAAACTTTACATTGTACAAATTTTTTCATAAGTTTATAAAGCAAAGTTTATCATCTTACCTTCAGGGAATTGTAAGCTAAAACATTTCATGTAATCATCTTATGAAACCCCATGGTACTGCCTTATTGCAGAGCTGTATTCATATATGTTCATATGTATAACATACATATATACATATGCACATTACATACATACATTAATATATATCTAATCACACATATATGCACACTTATCTACATACACATATGAGTGCTTTGCCTATTGTTGGGGTACCACATACATGCAGTATTCTGGCCTGAATAGTCCAGAAGAAGGTACTATATGTTCTGGAACTGAATTACAGATGGTTGTGATGATCCATATGGGTGCTGGAAATAGAACCCAAGTCCTCTCAAACAACATCTAGTGCTCTTTACCACGGAGCCAAAACTCCAACTCCTATAATGCATATACTTTGAGATTAAAATTGTATTGCATTTTTGTGTGTTTGTGTGTTTATGTATGTGTGTGTGTGTTGTGACAGGGGATGTGTGTATCCCTGCTATCCTGTGGAGATCAGAGGACAATTTTCATGAGCCAGTTCCTTCTTTTTGTCATACTGGTTCCCAGAGATTGAATTCAGGTCATTAGGTTGTAGGCAAGCACCTTTTTTACCTGAGGCATCTTGTGGTCCTATATAATTTTCATTGATAGCTCGTATCTGTTTTAACAATGATGGTGTTTCTCTTTACCCAGAGACCCTCATTATCACTCACTAAGGATTATAGACAGAAAGAAGCTTGTTTTTCTCAATAAGATATGATGGAATAACATGCTGGTTACACTTTAATGCTTTAACCTTCATTAAATTTATCCATCAACTTTTGACTTTCGTCCCTAATTTGTTTTGAAAGAATTATCCAAAAGGAAGACTCAGTCATTGATATTTATTTCTGTGTCATGTTTCAATGTCATCTGTTCACGTGTTGTTGACTTAGTTTTCAGGAATGTCAACTTGCATTTAAAAAGATATGATATACAGTTATTATTCAGAACTATTTCAAAATTCACAATGTTTGAGGAATTCCAGAAGTGACATGATGATGAGAAACAGCTGTATAAAGAATAGAGGGACATAGTTATATAAGGGGGGATCTTTTTAGAAAGATTTACAGCCTTATAAATGCCAGGTAACATCACCTCCTCAGGTTCCTGCGACCTTCTGACATACACATTAGAAAGGTGCTAAATCATTGTCATCTAGTCTCTGGATGGCAAATACAGCTTTGACTGATGACATCCTCCAACTCACCCATGGTTGGAAAACAAATAGCCACACCAGATTCAGTTAGCCCAGCAAAGACACATGTTAGATACAGAGAATCACCAATTGGTTCCATGATGGACTTATCATTCAGTTATACACGAAAGTATGTCACTTGAGGGCATGCCTCATCAGATTGTATCATATAAATAAATTCTCACTGAAGACTTATGTCCAAGAGTTACAATGTCATTTCTTCCTGAAAACTTACATTAGCCACTGGGGGAAAAATAATATCTAGAGAGAGGAAAATTAAATTGCACAGCAACAGCAGGTCTGTCAGAAAAATGAGGTTCAAACAATTCCTGTTGTATAGATCTGTCCAGAAACTGTAACGCATAAAATGCTGTGGCAAACTCTATTGAAAGCGCAGTTAAACTGAAAATCTAATTACTATTGATTAAATGAAAAATCAGAATTCATATGTGTTCCAAAAGTCTTGTTTTCTGCTTTTAAGTAGGCATTATCACTTTGGAAGAATGAAAGATATATAAAATCAGCATTGATTATTTTTCATGACAAAAGTTATTCCATTAAGATATTTTCTAAATTGCCACTACTGTTTACTTGTTTATGCTGTGCCAATTCTTGAAAAGAGAACTAAATCATTTTAAGCATGTACTAGGTTTCAGTATTTATCCACCACTTTCTCTCTACTGTTGCTGGTTGGAAATGTTCTTTAGAAAGTAAAATGTGATTTTAGTCCTTCTTCATGTGTTATTGACACATAGGTCTCAAATATTAAAATTGAATATTAGTAATTCCTATGCAGAGGGTCATATCTATTAATTTTTGGTGATAGTGCATTATTACTGTTTCTGCGATAAATTAGAATTTGTTACATACATATATAACTAAAGAATAACGCTTTTCTCCCAGTGTATTTGATGAATAATTGGGGGTGATTTATAGGTGTTGTTACAATTAGAGAAAAATCATTATTATTGACCATGTCTGTGCATACTGAGAAATGGAAATATTTTCATATAAACCTTTTATTGGAATCTAAGTAAAATGCAGACACTTTCAAGGGCGTGCAAGTATTTTATTAATTAATTGCTTTTATAATCTATTCAGATGGCTATTGTTTCTAGAGTGCATGGTACATGGTAGGAAATCTTTATCAGCTAAAATACTAATAATAGAAGTGGTAATAACTGAACTCACAGGATGAGTCTCTGCTGTATTTTCTGTGTATATAGTTCATAATCAACTTAGAGAAACACATTACCTACATAGCCTAGCAGTTGAGAAGAATTTTATTTCAGAGTATTCTGTTATCTATTTTTGTTTTGTTGGCTAGAGAGCATTTACTGTGTTGTTACTATTTATTCTATAAAAGGTTATAGTAAATGCTGTGGGCTAAAAATAGTAATAATAGAAATAGTAATAATAACCTTTGGAAAATTTTACTTACAGGAGCTACTCTAAAGCCTTAATAAAAATATTTAAATTAGGCCTTATAAAATCAAGTACTGACATGCTACCCTCCCTAAAACAAGAGAAAGATAATCTGCCATATGGTTTTCTAATCTATTCTTTATTCTGTCTGCTTGGGTGGTTAGAAGTAGCTATTGGCATTTAGTCAGTGTCTGGAAAAGGTATTTAGTTTAAATTTGCTGAAAGATATTTTTGTAGATTTTTTTTTGCATATTGCTGTTTAGTATTAGTGTTTCTTATTTATGTTGGTGCTATGGTGGCTCATAGACACATACCTGCCAGCAGGCTTTAAGTCTTACAGATCTATGCATAGATAAAATGAAGAAACAGGAAGAGAAATGATACCTGAAGTACTTGTAGCTGAAGTCAGCAGGACATATGCAGACAGATTTCAAAAATATATTTATGTACAAAATTTGATTGTGGTTGACAAAAACATCTCCAAAATTGTATATGTCATTAGAAATAGCTTTAAACTAGAAAGCATTTTTAAACAGTTATATGAGTGAAAAATAAAACTGCATAAGGACAAAATAGAATAATAATGAGGGCCTAAGATAAGATTTAGTTGGTAAAGTGCTTGTCTTCCATACAAAAAGGTCCTAGTTTGATCCCAATACCCACAACAAAATATCTGGGAAAGAAATCCAGTATGGGGTCATGGAAGACAGAAACTTCATGGTTCCTAGCTGGGTAGCCTAGCCTACTTTGAGGACTCAGGGCCAGAGAGAGAATTTCTAAAAAGAAAGGAAAGAAAGAGAGAGAGGAGGAAGGAGGGGGGAGGGAGGGAGGAAAAAAGAAGGAAGGAAGGAAAGAAAAGAAGTGGGGGGTGCTGTAAAATGATACCCAGGATTTTCCTCTGTTCTGAGCAGCACACACACACACACACACACACACACACACCTCTTAAAAAATGAATAATAACGCCAAGAGAAATAGATGATAGGCTCACCAGGGGCTACATTGGCTGAGGAATTATCCATGACAGACAGAGTGGAGGCCATCTTAGCACAAGTTATTGTATATGCCAGTAACTGATTTCAGATTAGCTGGAAATCAAAGACTGCTCTAGCCTAGCTTAAAATTCTACTGAATAAAAATCTTCCAAGCTTCGCATGAACAAACAAGCAAACAAAGCAATAAAACAAATTCATGTACTGAGGACATGAATCTATGCTGGCAAAATGGCTCAGATTCCATTCTTGGACACACATGGTGTTTGGGAAGAAAAGACTGATACCTGTAACTTATCTTTTGACATCCACATGGGCATATATGAATCCATATGCACATAAACACAAACAATAAGTAAACCAATAAATAACAAAACTTTTATAAATATTCTATACACATAAGACAGACAAGCTGAGATATGTAAAACATTAAGAACTGTTCTAAGCTTGCATAAAAGACAGAGAACAGCTTGATCATGATGAAGAGAAGCACAGAAGACAAAGGACAGTCTCAACTTGATCTTATGAAAATTACCATGCTTTTAGCTGAAAAATCAATGGATAAATTTAGCAGTTTAGACATTGAAGAAAGAAATGTTGGTGCACTTGAACAAAACAGTAAAAATAGATCAAAAGGAAATCTTGCATGCTTTGTGCCAGTGGTCTAATCCTGTTTATTTATGTGACAAATTCACACAGGTAGAGAGATCAATCAGAACCTTTCTCATGAAAAAGGCTGAAAATTTCCTAAACTATATTGGAAGAATAAAACTACAGGTCTAAGCTGTTCAGAAAACCTGAAAGAAGAATACGGAAAGTGAATAAAGCTGCAGCTAACTCCGTGATAAAGAGTGTGCTTTAGAAAACATGGAATTCACAGAACAAAAAAAAATGAGAATTACAGCTTACCATAAATATAATAAAAATAAATGAATGACATCTCTAAAACAATAAAACCAAAATCAAGCAAAGATCCTATGTGTCAAAGCAAGATTTAGTAAACACTTACCCTGATAATGAGGGACAAAAATTATTGAAAGAAAGACATTTCTAGATGAATACTTGTAAGAGAAGACAAGAGAATGCAGGACATTGAAATGGAGTAAATAAGAAAGTTCTTGCATTTTGATTCACTTACACTTAACTGTTGAAGTGAAAAGTGTGTTTCTCTCAGAATTTTTATTATATATTGATACAAATTATGTGCTAGAAAATAGAACGTTAAAATCAGAAAATGATCGATTAGTCAATTATGTGCTAACTATTATACAGTTACCTGAAATTGATAATTATAAAGTTTTATTTATTATTTATTTATTGTTACTTTGGGTTTTTTTTTCGAGACAAGGCTTCTCTATGCAACAGCCGTAGCTGTCCTGGAACTAGCTCTTGTAGACCAGGCTGGCCTCCCCGGCTCCTGCGTCTGCCATCCTTGTGCTGGGACTAAAGGTGTGTGCCACCACTACTTGATCCTCAATTTTACTTTAAAGAATAGCGTGACATCATTAAAGAATTGAGAAGAGTTACAGACGCATTTTAAGGATGAGGCCCTGAGTTTTGATTCCCAGAAACCACTTTAAAAGATGTACATGGTAGCATCTATAATCCTAGCTCTGGACTGGCCCAATGAAGGTTCCTAGTGCTTCCTAGAATGACAATTTACCTAAATTTTTGAATTCTGCATAAACTCACATGTGTGCAGAAACACATACACACACATAAGCACCACATGCACACATACATGTACACAAAAACTAAAAGAACTTTTCAGCATGTGGTGATACATGCTTTTAATTCCAATACACAGAAAGTGAATTCAGGAGAATTACCAATTCTAGAATAACTTGGCCTACATATGGAAACCCATTTTAAACAGTAAATTACTGATACTACTGCCTAATCTACCAATACATGTAGTGTCATTACCTTAGACACCAAATCATTTCTATAGATTAAGTAGAGCTATTACAGTGGAAGGAAATAGGAAGATAAATTAAATGGTGGAAAATAGTATTTGGTATGCTGGTTTTTATATTGAAGGAGAAGTTGCCGGTAAAGTTACAGGTGGATTTGAGGAGCTGTAAATTAAATCTCTGAAACCTTACAACATTGAGGACCTTAGGATTGATTAAGGACCTAAGAAAAAGATTACTGCAGGACGTTTTCCTGGATTTTATAAAAAGATAGTCTCAGGGAAATAGTTACTTATGTATGACTATTTTCTAAAATAGTCATGAAAGTTATCATAATTTCTATGTACTGTGATTTGCTCTGATGTCATGAAGAAAAACTAGGAGATGGTACATGTCAGGCAATCACTTCATCATCACTATATCCTAGCTTGGGTGTCATTAGTTTTAATCAAGAAAATATAAAATAGTTAAAATTTAATTGTCAATAGAACAAATTCACATTCAAAAAAAGATTTAATTATTGAACAGTATAGAGTTTCTAAAATTTGGAATATATTTTAAATTATATCTATTCAATTATACGTATCTTGCCTTTGCTCCTCCAAGTTCAATGCCCTAGTTTCAATGCCAACTCTGCAACGGAACACCTGCTGTAGCCTCCCATCCTGTCCTGCCCTCAGCATCAGTGGATTACAGAGATCTTAGCCTTTTGACTCCCCCTTCCAACACTCATTGCTTTTCTTAACCTAGAGCTCCATCATGCACTCCCTGGAAGCCCAAGACCTCCCTTAGCAAGTAAACATGTCGGTTAACTGTAGATCTCTTATGGAGGCTGTCTTCTTCAGATCCTCCAAACCCTTTCCCTCAGGCTTATCCTCAGCTCTACAGCAGCACCTGCTGCAAGCTCCCTTCCCCATTGCCCCCAATAAAAAGACACAGACTAAAGAATGGATGTGAAAACAGAATCCTTCCTTCTGCTGAGTCCAATAAACACATCTTAACATGAAGGACAGATAGCAGCTCAGGAAAAAAATGATGGAAAAAGATATTATGAGTAAATAAACCTAATATGCAACCTGATAAATTAAGCACCATAGCAAAACCAATGAGAAGATATAGAATAGGACATTATCCATTAAAGGAAATATCCACCAACAGGACATTGTAATTTTTAACATCTATGTATCAAATATAATACTGATGTTCTTCAAAGAAATACTACTACAGCTCAAATAAAAATCAACACTCATACTGATTTCAAGTTGTACTAGAGAGCTACAGTACTGTAAAACAACATAATATTGGCATAAAAGAGACATGTTGGCAAATATAATAAAATTGAAGGCACAGACATAAATCCATACTTCCACGGACACCCAATTTTTTGTAAACATGGCTGAAACACACACTTTAAAAAACACAGTGTCTTCAACGAATAGTGCTGGTTGAACTGGTTGACTGTATGTGGAAGAATCACATGGATCCGTAACTGTCATCTTACACAAAACTCATGAGACCAGAAACACTGAACCTGATAGAAAAGAAACTGAAGAATAGCCTTGAACTCATTGGCACTTGAAAGAGAAAAAAGAAAAAAATTAAAGAGTTTCTGAACATAACACTGAAAAAAAAGACACCAATGATAACCTATGCTGGAGAGGATGTGGAGTAAGGGGAACACTCCTCCATTGCTCGTGGGAACGCAAACTTGTGCAACCACTTTGGAAATCAGTGTGGAGGTTTCTTAGAAAAATTGGAATCAACCTACCTCAGGATCCAGCAATACCACTCTTGGGAATATACCCGAGAGATGCCCAACCATACTATAAAAGCATTTGTGCAACTTTGTTCATAGCAGCATTATTTGTAATAGCCAGAACCTGGAAACAACCTAGGTGCCCCTCAATGGCAGAATGGATCAAGAAAGTGTGGAATATATACACATTGGAATACTACTCAGTGGTAAAAAACAATGACATCTTGAGTTTTGCAGGCAAATGGATGGAAACAGAAAACAGTATCCTTAGTGAGATATCCCAAACCCAAAAAGATGAGTACGGTATGTACTCACTCATTTGTGGACCCTAGACATAAACAAAGGACATTAAGCTTATAGCTCACAAGCCTAGAGAAGCCAAATAGCAAGGTGAACCCATGAAAAAAAAATATAGACTCTCCTGAAAAGTGGAAGCAAACAAGATTGCCAAGCAAAAATTGGAAGCACGGGAGAGGGGAGGGGGGTCTATGTAGGGGTGGGAGTGTGGTTGGGCAAAAGGGAGGGGGGAAAGAGAAGGGAAGAACTTGGGAGAGCTTGGGAGAGTGGGAGGGTGGAGATGGAGGAAGGGTGTATATTGGAGAAGGGAATAAGATATTTACATTGAGGGAGTCATTTTAGGATTTGAAAAAGACTTGTCTCTAGAGGGGATCCCAGGTGTCCATAGGGATATCCACACCTAGGTACTTAAGAAGCAGAGGAGAGGGTGCCTGAACTGGCCTTGTCACATAGGTACATTCATGAATATCGTGATCATCACCATAGAAACTTCACACGATAGATGGAGATAGAGTCAGAGACCCACATTCACATCAGAACAAAGGACTGGGCTCCCAAGGTGGAGTCGAGGAGCAGAGGGTTATGATTGGCAAGAGACTTGTCTCTATAGAGGGGATCCCAGGTGTTCACAGGGATGTCCCCAGCTAGGTACTTGGGCAGCAGAGGAGAGGGTGCCTTTTCTGACTTTTCCCCATAGTTACATTGTTGAATATCTTGATCATCACCATAGAAATTTCATATTATCGACGGAGATAGAGCCAGAGACCCACATTCGCATCAGAGCAAGAGACTGAGCTACCAAGGTCCATTGGAAGAGCAGAAGGAGGCAGAAGATGAGCAAGGAAGTCAGGACCATGAGGGACTGGCCCACCAACTGAGACAGTGTGCCTGATCTATTGGGAGCTCATCAAATCCAGCTGGACCAGGACTGAATGAGCATATGACCAAACTGGACTCTCTGAATGTGGCTGCCAATGGGGACTGACTGAGAAGCCAATGATAATGGCACAGGGACTTATCGCTTCTGCATGTATTGGCCTTTTGGGAACCTATTCTATATGGATGCACACCTTCTTAGGCTGAGACAGAGGGGAGGGCCTTGGGCTTTCCACAGGGCAGGGTATCCGGCCCATCTCAAGGAAGCAGGGGGAGGACGGTGGGGGAGTGGGAGGGCCTGGACAAGGGGAGTAAATGTAAATTTTTCTTTAACCAATAAAAAAAATATGGAGAAAAAAATAAACCTTCATCCCAACCAAAAAAAAAAAGAAAGAAAAAAATTAAAGAGGTTCTGAACATAACACTGAAAAAAAATAGGTATGAATAAGATATCTACATTAAGGGAGTCATTTTAAGATTGATCCAGCTGGACCAGGACTGAATGAGCATAAGAAACCGGACTCTCTGAATGTGGCTGCCAATGAGGACTGACTGAGAAGCTAACATAATGGCACAGGGACCTATCTATCTCTTCTGCATGTATTGGCCTTTTGGGAGCCTATTCTATATGGATGCATACCTTCTTATACCGTGATGGAGGGGGGAAGGCCTTGGGCTTTCCACAGGGCATGGTACCCTGCCCCATCTTAAGGAAGCAGGGGGAGGGCGGTGGGGTAGTGGGGGAGCAGGAAGGCCTGGGACAAGGGGAATGAATGTAAATTTTTCTAACAATAAAAAAAAAGAAAATTAAAGAAAAAGATTCATGGGACCTCATAAAAGTGGCATGCTTCTGTATGACAAAGGAAGCCATCATTCAAACAAAGTAGTGGACTACAAAATGGAAATAGGAGTTTTCTAACCATAAATCTGAAAGAGGGCTGTCTTAGAGTTTCAGTTGTTATGTAGAGACACCATGACCATGACCACGTTATAATGGAAAACATTTAATTGTATCAAGTTTCAGAGGTGTAGTCCATTATCTTCATGGCAGGAAATCCAGTAATGTATGGCCAGACATGGTGCTGGAGAGGTATCTTAGAGCTGTAGGTCTTGATCCACAAGCAAGAGCAAGTGAACTTGGCACCACACTGAGCATAGCTTGAAGGAAGGAGACCACAAAGTCCATGCCCAGAGTGATGACACACTTCCTCCAACAAGGCTACGCACGTACTCCACCAAAGCCACACTTCCTAATAGTGCCACTCAAAGTGGGGCCCATTTTCTTTCAAACCACAACAAGGGCTAATATTCAAAATACATAAGAAACCAAAAATGAAAAATTAAATTTTCTTAGGACATCAAGCAAAACTAGATATCAAGAACACAAATAATTGAAATAAAAATGGGGTAAGGATGGAAACAGAGAGTTCTCAAAGAAGAAAATACAAATAGCTGAAAAACATTTAAAGCAATCTTTAATCTCGAGACAAATGAATCAGCATTGTTTCCAGAACTTTCTTTTATTTTTTCTATCTCTACAATATCACTAGGTATTAACTGTTTTCCAAGTCTTTTTAGAATGGTCTCACCAGTAATAAAATAAATTGTATCAAGTTGTGGCTTCAAGAGAACGCAGATGCCTTTATTATCCTGTATGCACTGTTTCTCAAACACACCTTGTGAATCATGGTGTTCTTTATCACCACCAGTTAAACACACAGCAACCAAAGTCTTATGAGTCTTAGATGGTAATTATCACAGTCTAATGAATTACATAAATCACTTACAATGAAGGGAAATACAAGGACTCTGAGTTGAACACATTAATAACTTTTAAAAAGCAATGGCTAATTTAATTTATGTGGTTTGTCCACAGACACTAACAGCTTCAGTTTTATTCGTGAAATAATGAGCGAATAATCTGAAGGGATACAACTTATCTACTGGCAATGCTTTAAATTGAAAAATGAAGATTAATATTATCTTTGATGGAAATTATTCAGATGATATCTCATGCTATCAACATTTTGAAGGTAAAAGATGGAGAAATGCAGAATATATGCCATCTTATGAATTAACAAGCTTGGTATTTACATATAATTTATAATGTGATACTATTTTCATCAACTCAATAATTAATAAATACATAATATATATTTACCAATTTCATAAATTCCTTTTTAATATTATAAATTAGATTATGAAAATATAGTGCTCATTCTAGTTTACTAACATTCACTACTCTTATGTTCTACTAGGTAATAGAACAGTCAAATACAATTAGAAACACTTTTCCCCATAAAATGGTAAGCATTGCTTGAACAGGTGCCCTTTATTAAACATTTTTTTCCTCTTGGCTCTGCCTGCCAATATCTATTAACCAGCAGATGAAACTGGCTAATTTTGTCAACTTGACACAATTATCTAGAATCATTACAGAAGAAGCCTCAACTGAGGAAATTCTTCTATGAGATCCAGATGTAAGGCATTTTTTTTTCAATTAATGATCAAATGGGAAGGACCCAGCCCAAGGTAGGTGGTGCCATGGGCAGTCCTGGGTTCTATAGGAAAGCAGGCTGAGCAAGCCATGTGCAGCAAGTTAGTAAACAACTCTCCTCCATGGCCCCTGTATCGGCTCTTGCCTCCAGGTACCTGTCCTAATTGAGTTCCTGTCCTGACTTACTCCAATGACAGACTATGATTTGGAAGTATAAGTCAAATAAACCCTTTCCTCACCAACTTGTTTTGTGGTCATGGTGTTTTGTTGTAGCAATAGAAACACTAACTCTGGTGGGGGATAATTCTGTATTCTGTCAATCATGTTTTAAATAAACACTGATTGGCCAGGCAGGAAGTATAGGCGGGAAAACAAGACAGGAAGTAGAGGTGGTGCAAGGAGAACAGGAGAATTCTGGGAAGAAGAAAGCCCATTCCCCTACTCCTGCCCAGTCCACCGAAGAAGCAGGGTATGAGCTGCCGCTCTGAGAAAGGTACCGAGCCATGTGGATAACATAGATAAGAACAATAGGTTAATATAATTTATAAGAGTTAGTAAGAAGCCTGAGCTAATGGGCCAATCAGTTTATAATCTTCTGGAGACCTCTGTGTGATGTTCTTTGGGGCTTGCTGACTGTGGAGTACCGAGCGGGACAGAAACCCCAACAAGCAGGCCCTCATGTTACAAAGTCAAATTGGTACCAGCATAGTGGGGTATTGCTGTGACAGACCTGGCCATGTTTTGGGGAGGATTGTGGAAGGACTTTGGAAATTTGGTCTAGAAGAGTCATTGAGCATTAAAAGCCTCGTGGGATACTCTGGGGGAAGTTGGAAGATAATGCTCAGAGTATGCAAAGGATGGAGGCCTGGCTTGTGAAGTTTCAGAGGGAAGATAAAAAAAAAACTCTATCAGGGCCATTTGCTATTTTGAAGATTCTGTGGTTCTGGGTTACCTGGGGCTGAAGATTCAGCTCCAATTAACAAGACACCAGAACTGCTAGAGTGAAACTTTGCATTGCTGGGATACTAGATGCTGGTCTGCTGGAGCAGTGATTAAGAAGAGACCAACATCAGAGAGGAAGTGATTTCAGAAAGGGGTAGAGCCAGAGAAGTGACCCAAACTCTTTGGAGCAGTCCAGAAGGTCTTGAGTGGATCCAGCACATTGGACGACTGGAATTTTGTTTCACTTTGATTTCATTGTGACTGTGCCCTGAGAGATTTTAAGAAATTGAAAAACTTAATTTGTGGTCCCCACTAATGCTGATAGAAAGAAGGTCAAAAGCAGAACAGCAACTTAAGCAATTTCGTGACCTCCAGGAATAAATAAGCCTGAATAGCACCACAGAAGCCAACATCAGAGCGTGAGATACAGAACATCCCTAACTACCAGATGTCAGAGTAAGCAATGACTGCTGTTCAAAATGATGCTCTTCGTAGACTGCCTTTATAAGTCAACCTTTAGAGAAACCAGCCAATGTAAGATGTGGGGCAGAGTAGACAAATCATTCTTATTTTTATTAATTCTTGAAGGTTTCATATATTATACCCAAATCTTCCCCTTAACTCTTTTCAGAATCACCTCACCTCAGCCTTCCGCCTAATTCTGGTATTTAATTTTTTAAAGAAATATTAACCCCAATTTCTGCTGCCCATAAAGTCAAGGTGGAGGGATGATACCCCAAAGATGTATACATCTACCACAACCCACACCCTTAAACAAAAAATTTCTTCTGCCTTTAGAAACCAGCACCTATTAATAGCTGCTCAGTTATGGTTGGAGCTCATGAGTCCCTTGTTACTCTCTCCTAGAATGCCAACTAGCTTCGTCCTTTGTGCATCTTGTACAAGGAATTATAGCTGTAATGGGATTATGAATGCAGTGATCCTGTCATGTCCAGAAGACACTGCTTTGCTCTAGTGTTCCTGATCTTGGGTTCTCACCATCATTCAACAACCTCCTCCAGAACTGTGCTTGAGCCTCAGTAGTAGAAAACAAACTAGAACAGCTTGTATTAAATTGTGGGCACTGAGGTGGTGGATCTAGCGACATTGTTTTCCTGGAGGATTGTGGAAGTATTTGGAACACTGAGCTACAGAAGTTATTGAGTTCAGAACTAAGGCAACTGTTGTGGAAATTTGGAAGATAAGAATGTTGAGAGATCAGTACAAGGGGGAACCCTGGGTTATGTTTCACAGGAAAGCAAAAAATTCTATCAGAGTTGTTTGTACAATAGGTTGTATTACTGAGAAGCCAATACTAATGGCCCTGGGGTTTATCTCTACTGCATGTACTGGCGTTTTGGGATCTGAGTCTATTTGAATGCACACCTTCCTAAGCCTGGATGGAAGGGCTAGGGCCTTGGACTTCCCACAGGGCAGAGTACCCTGTCCTCTCTTAGGACTGGAGGGAGGGCAAGTGTGGGAGCAGGAGGGAAGTGGGAGGAAGGGAGAAAGTGGAAATTTTGAATGGTATTATTTATAAAGGAATAAAAAAGAATTTATGATTTATGTTCTCCTGGGGATGAA
The DNA here is from genome assembly GCA_028555095.1 of Dicrostonyx torquatus. Lineage (NCBI taxonomy): Eukaryota > Metazoa > Chordata > Mammalia > Rodentia > Cricetidae > Dicrostonyx > Dicrostonyx torquatus. The sequence continues at coordinate 2,672,370 of JAQHUG010000004.1, forward strand.
AAATCAGATATGATTAATAGAAATTAACATCATATAGGGGAAATTTTCTGGGAAGTATTTTGGCATGTTCAGCCCATAGAAACTGTGATCAAGACAGAGATGGATTGAATCACACGTGGGCAAGGAAACTGTCAGAATAGCCCACAGTTAAGAGACCTGGCATTTTAAAAGACATTGACTTTTCTTTCTTTTTTGTTTTTCCATTTTTCAGTCTGTTTTTTTTTGCTGAGACAAGGCCTCCTTACTATGAAGACCTGGCTGGCCAAGAGCTCACTATGTAGCTAGTGCTGTTCTCAAACTCGTTGAGATCTGCTCCATGAGTGCTGGGATTAAAGGTGTGTGCCACTATATTTGGAGAGATATTAAACTTTATAGGGATGGGATTTTTTAATGTGTAGAATTTTTTAAAATTTACTGTATTTTATATTGTGATATTAACGTGAGATCTGGAGGACAAATAAGAAATGAAAGTTACTGTTAAATAGCAATTTGTTTGGGTGTCATGTTGGCAAGGGATGGATTGTGTTTGTTTTGTTAAAAAAAATGGAATCACCTGAAAGTGGAAATATCAACAGAAGAATTAGCACCACTGGATTGGCCTGTGGGGAAAGTTCTCAACTGAGCATTAATATAGGAGGCTTATAATGCTGTTGGAAGTGGAAATATCAACAGAAGAATTGACTCCACTGGATTGGCCTGTGGGGTATGGTCTCAACTAAGCATTAATGTAGGAGGCCTATAATACTGTTGGCAGTGGCATCCCTGAAGCAGGTGGATCTGCAAACATGAAAACAGTTGCAGAGGAACCGAGAGAAAGATGACTGAAGTCTATGCTTCAGTTTGTGTCTCAGGGTTCTAGAGCTGACTTCACTCTGTGACAGATCATAACCAAAACGTAGAAGACCAATTAAATCTTCTTCTCCAAAATGGTTTTGATCAGTGTTTTGTCACAGCAACAGAAAGTAAGCCAACAGAACAGGTGACTAAACCTTTAACCCACAGTGTCTGTGTTGACTCAAGCTGATTTGTGGGACATCCTGCTTGTGTAAAATAATTAAATAATTTCTGCTTTGAAACAGTAGAAGAATACCTGAAATAAGGCTGACCCCATCATAGACCAATGTGTAGAATAACTTGTTTTAATAGATAATCTCCTTTAGTATAGGCAACACTTATTTGGAAAAAGTATCTTATGTGAAACAGAAATACTGATTCTGTGGAGTTTTGAAAGGAGTTTATCTGGCCTCAAAATAAAATGTAAAATGAGAAGACAAATGAAAGATGGGTTTATACTTTAATGTGCTTAAAACAAGAAAAGAAAATGTTTTGTGAGTGATTCAAAGATTTTGGAATGGAATAGTTCCACATGAGTGGAGCAACAGGAATGAACACAAGAGAAGAGAACAGAGACTCACTGCTGTAGGAGAAGATGGCATCAGAATTTTTCTTGCATTTGAAGTCCTAGAAAATCCAAAGCAAAAAGAAACAGTTTTAGGGAACAATGAGCACTAGACTTAAAGGCTTTTAAGGTCATGTAGCGTGGATGCTTCAGCAGAGTTCTTCCATAAAAAGTATTTAGATGGGACTTTTGTAAAAAAATAAATGTGAAAACGGAACAATTCAACCTTCAAGGGAAAAAAATCACAGATGTTTACACTTCTTGGTCCAGAAGAAACTGAAAGCCATTGCTGCGGGAGCTTACGCTCTCTTGCCTTCAGCCAATGGCTTCTAAGATACCAGCCCACTGGGACGTGGTTTTCATTTTTAAAAGAGCCGCAGCAGTGCTCCATGCTCTCTTGCTTCCGGCTTCCGTGCTGACTGCTAGACTCGGTTTCCAGTTTGCGACCAGAGGAATGTGGTTTGGGACATTGATCTGTAAGTTTAAAAATTATGTTATATTCTTTATCTTGTCTCCACACCTTTCTACATCTGGATATTAAAATAACACACACATGATATCAATAATGATGCTATATTTTAAATACTATAAGACAGAAATGCTGTTACCAAACTCTAAACCAATGTCTCAATGACTTACTAAAATGACTAATAATGTGAGATAAATTCCTTAAAAAGAACACTCTATAGACAGTAACCTCAACTGATATTTTACTTTTTATTATTTGGTGCAGGAGAATTGTCTGTATTCTGTCAATCATGTTTTAAATAAATGCTGATTGACCAGGCAGGAAGTATAGGTGGGAAAACCAGACAGGAAGTAGAGGTGGCGCAAGGAGAACAGGAAAGAAGGAAGTTCTTCCCACACTCCTGCCAGTCCACCAGGATGTAACCTGCCTTGCTGAGAAAAGGTACTGGCCATGTGCCTGGCATGGATGGAAACAATGGGTTAATATAAGTTATGGGAGCTGGTAGGAAGACTGAGCTAATGGGCCAATCACTTTATAACCTAATGTAGACTTTCTGTGTAATTTTCTTTGGGGCTTGCCGGCTGTGGAGTACTGGGTGTGACAGTAACCCCAACAAGCAGGGCTCTCATGTTACAATTATTTAATATCAATACATTAAAGGTAATCCTATATGAAAATATATATTTCACAGTTGCTTAATGGGTAATTTGATATGAATAGTGTCTTTATAACATACAATTTCTCATATGAAAGTCTGAGACACAGCCCTAAGATAATTACTGAAAATTCATTCTTTGCTACATCCATATACTGCACTGTCTTCCAGTTTCAAATCTTCCACAGTGGATAATTAATTTCATTTTATACAAAGTAAACGTATGCCAGTCAACTATTAAGTCTCAACACAGGATGCTAGACATATTCATTCTCTTGAATTCTTCCTCTGAATGAAACGTCCTGTGTGTGTTTTGTGTACATTTGTCCCTCAGGTACCAGATCTTAACAGCCAGCAAAGGGAACAGTCATCCTGAACACCACGTGAAGACCAAAAGAAGATGGGAAACACTGTTCCAATCTGTACGTCTGTTCTTCCTCATGTTTTTCTTCTACCTCTTTTTCCTCTTTCTTAATTTCTTTGCAATAGTGAAAAGAAATTTTTGGCATCTATATAGGTTTTTTTGCCTGCTCTTGGGACTCCTTTTCTCCTATTGAGTAGCCTTGTCCAGCCTTGATATGAGTGCATTTGACTTGTCTTATTGTATCTTGTTTTGTCATTCTTGGTTATTGTCTGTTGTAGGCTTGTTCTTCTGTGAAGGGAATTGGTGGGTGGAAGCTACTAGTGAGTTCCTGGCTTTTCAGCCATGAAATAATTACACAGAAACTGTATTATTTGGAATACTGTTTGGCCAATGGCTTAAGGATATCTCTGGCTAATTCATATTCTAAACTAACCCATCTCTATTAGTCTTTGTATTGCCACGTGGCAGTAGCTTACCAGGTAATGTTCCCAGCTGTTGGAAAAAGAGCCTGCTTGTTCATTCTGGCTGGCTAGTTTACACCCAAAATAACCACACAGAAACTGTATTAATTAAATTACTGCTTGGCTCATTAGCTCTAGTTTCGTATTGCTAATTCTTACATCTTAATTTAACCCATTTCTACTAAACTGTATATTGCCAGATGGCAATATCTGACTTATCAGATAAAATTCCCAGCATCTGTCTATGGCAGATCATTGGCATTTCTCTCTCTCTCTCTCTCTCTCTCTCTCTCTCTCTCTCTCTTCTTCCTTTCTCCCAGAATTCAGTTATGTCTTCTCTGCCTACCTAAGTTCTGCCCTATCAGGCCAAGGTTATTTCTTTTTTACTAACCAATACAAGCAACATACCAGGAGGACTCCTACATCACCCAGCATCTGTCTCAGGCAGAGGATCCATGACTTCTCCCTGACTCTGCCCTTCTTTCTCCTAGCATTCAGCCTAGCTTTCCCTGCCACCTAAATTCTGCCTTACTATAGGTCCAAAGCAGGTTTGTATTCATTAATGGTAATCACAGCACATAGAGGGGACTCCCACATCAGGGAATAGGAAAAGAGTGGATCTGGGAGACAGGGAAAGTAGAGGAAGCTAGGATTGGTGAGGGGGGAAACTGGTCAGGATGTATTGTAAGAGAGAATAATCCATTTCCATAAAAATATAGTATGGATATATTAAAAATTCTGTTTTTCTATGTTATCATATTTCCTACCTAGTTTAAGGACACTGTAAATAAAGTAGACTTCATCTGAGGAAGACATTGCAAATGCATACAACAAAGAACACACACACATTAGAAAAAGAAATGTCTTCATTTGCATTCTTACTGAAATTTCAGGTGATATGAATCATTTCTTCTGATTCTATAGAGGTTTCTTTGTTTTCTATTTGTTTTATGTTTGTTTTTATTAAATTTTGTCTATTAAAGTATGCTGGACATTGTTATTTAAAGTGTTTCCTTGATAAACTGACAGTGTAATCTTAGGTAACAGTGAGACACTTAGCATGTAGGATAGGTTTTACCATTCTTTAAAGTACAGTTATAAACAAGCATACTGGAATGTAAGTTAAAATTAGTTTTTCATAATATTTTGAGAAATGAATATCCTGAATTTTTACATCTGACTTTCTATTACAATCAAATATTTTTATTAATTGATGTATTTTTCTGTGACAGTCATTGAAAATATTGTGTTATAAGTTTTGTTTCTTTTTTATTCATGTTTAGAAAAATAATATGTTCTGCCTATATTCAACAAAGATAACCATATGGTTCCTTGTCAGTTTCTGATTGATTCCCTTTGAATTGCTCAACCAAAACAATTAGTTAAAAAAAAAAAAACTATTCATGAGCTTCTTTTTCTCCCATAACATCATTCAAACACATAAATCTTTGTTCTTATGGGATTTGTTTAGTTGAATTATACACACAGTTTCATTTGCATATTCAAGATTAAGAAGAATTTCCAGCAGAAAACAAGCCAGAAGCTTTCAGTACCATATTTATTGACTTTGAAAACATTAAGTGCCACCATTTGCCTAGGGATAAAACCTATTCTCCACCTGGATTAATTGATTCATTAAACTAATATTTATTAATATCTACTATGTGTCAGAGAGTATGAAGATTAATGCATTCCTTATTCTCCTGACATTTATGATGTGAGCCAACCAGACATGACTGAATTTAGAAGGACTCCATAAAAATGTTAGTTTGTTTTTCAGTTTGTATCACTAAAATCCAAAAAAATACTTGATAATCTGAAAATTAATTAGGGTTTGATTTTTAATATTAGAACAACAAACAATAAATATGAAACCACAAAGTAGCAAGTCTTCACAATTTTATCTAAACATACTTATTCTTTTTCAGAATAATTTACAAAAAAACCTCATTCTGTAGTTTTCTTTAGGCTCTTTTCTTTTAACCGTAAGATTTGAAAAGATAAGATTGATAAGGAAATGATAGAACATCCATTTCTGCATTTTCTTCTAACATTATACTTTTATAATATGTGAAATTATTGAATCAAATTCAGTTTATGGATATTATCAAGTCAATACTTTTAAAGATTTATTTAGTATTTTAAAATAGAATGTCATTACTTTTTGAGAATCTGATACCATGTATTATAATTACATTCATCTCCTCTCTGTAACTCTTACCATAGTCATCCTCACATCCTTACCCAACAAATTCTGTGCTCTTTCTTCTTTTAATTCCATCAAGTCCAATTTGTTTGATAAAATACTTTTATATGTTGAGCATGCCTTGGAGAGTGGTCAAACTCTCTGAGATCATACTATAAGAAAAAATTAACTCTCCTTCCAAAGCTTATCAAATATCGACAGTTCCTTTGCTAGGGTGGAACTTTGTTCTACCCTCTCCCAACCCTCAGCTCTACCCTGAGAGTTTGTTTGGATTGAGCTTGCCTACATCTTATGCATGTTGTCTCATATGTGTAATTGTCATTTCGTGTGTGAAAAATACTGCTTTCTTGTAAGAATCCAGCATCTCTGGCTCTTACAATCTTTCTGCCTGTACTTTAGCAATATTCACTCAGCCTTGGGAGGAGGAGGTATATTGAACTTGTATTTAGGAATGAACACTCTTGAATTATCTTATTCTCGGAGCCTTGACTAATTATGGCTCTCTTTACTAGTTGCCAGAGATTACAAGAAACAGCTTCTCTGATGAGGAATGAGAGACGCAATAATCTATGGATATAACAATAAGTAATTAGGATTCAGGTTAATATTATGTCCATCCAGCTGGATATAGTAATAGGTCCTCCTTTAAGGCATATAACTTGCTTAGTTGCATATTGTAGCACACAGTGTTTACCAATGTGTAGGACTGATGATTTTTTTTTCTCCTTAAGTACGATGACTACACCTACCAGCACTATGAAATCCAGTAACTTTATATGGAACTTGAAAGTCATTTCAAATTTATACTTCCAGGTCATTTATAAATTGATTCCTTCATGTTTTATTTAATCAATTGTTTTATGTCTCTAGCAATAGGGTCTTACTATCACGTTTTGAAGAGAAACCAATAACAATGGCATTTTCTTGCAAATGTTGGGGTTCTATGGAACTCTGCTATCCAACAACGAAAAAACAAATTCCTCTTCCTGGTACTAGGGTTTTGACTTGTTAATGTGTTATTTCATAGGGGTATTATAGGGCTTTAAGGTTGCTAAGTTTAAACTCTTTTTAATGTCTATATATGCCTGTGTTTTAGTATAATTCTACAGTATATTTATGAATTCGTGTGTTTCTATGTGTTTGTGCATGCTGTGTGCCTATATACATAAAGTACACTACATGCATGGAAAACCCTACAACATCCAAAGAGAGTGTCAGATAACCAGAGCTGTGTGTGTGTGTGTGTGTGTGTGTGTGTGTGTGTGAGTGTGTGTGTGTGTGTGTCTGCATGGGAGTTTGAGGCACTCGACAGTGTTGGAAATAGAATTCTGATATTCTCAACTTCTGAGCTAATGCATCAACACCCTACACTTTTAAAAAGATTCATTCAAACATTATTCTTGATGATCTTGTAAATTTCTTTGCATGAGGACAACATTTAAGTAGACAGAAACAATAAACATTTTGTCCTCTTTAGTATAGGTGAGCCTCAGCCAATAAACTGAAGGCTTCTGTTGTTTGAACTTGTGATAAATGCAGTAAAAAGACAGAAATTAGTGTTGCTTTCATTTTTATTAGAACTAGCAATTGAATGATTTTTACTTTTTGAAGATTACATGCATGTTCACAATGCTCTATGATAATACCAACCATTCATTTCCCCACTTCAGATCCAGATCTCCCCCAACTAGTCCAAAGTCAATCATTTTTGGTCCTTATTTTGTCTGCATTTGCACTCCAGCTGATATTACAGCACTTTTTGTGTCTCAAGATGAATGCCTTTGGGCTGTGATTTGACCTTCACTTTTTGTTAGGCTTCCAGACTCAAACTTCAACTCTATTATCCCCAGGTTACTAAATTACAATCATGTTTGTATTTATATTATGTTAGCATTGAATCAGTTTCTCAGTCTCTCATTCTTCTTAGAGTACAATAACAGTCCCATACATATGTGACTGTGGCAATGTTGTTACTGTTGCTGTATTGAGACAAGGTCACATGATGTAGCCTTTCCCAGCCTGGAAATCACTGAGCCCCCCCCCCCTGCCTCAGCCTGCTTAGTTCTGAGATTAAAGGCCTGTGCACCAAACCTAACATGCTTTTTTTCTTTCAGGGAATTATTCTTTTTTTTTTTAAATATTTATTTGTTTATTATGTATACAATATTCTGTGTGTATGCCTGCAGACCAGAAGAGGGCACCGGACCTCATTACAGATGGTTGTGAGCCACCATGTGGTTGCTGGGAATTGAACTCAGGACCTTTGGAAGAGCAGGCAGTGCTCTTAACCTCTGAGCCATCTCTCCAGACCGGGAATTATTCTTTATCATACTAAACTAAACATCCATTCACTTACATGCTAAGTTTTAAAACATTTAGATATATCTCACTATATTTGATATTTATTTCAGAAGGTCAAACTGTATTTTCCTATATTTATGCAATTTGCTTTATTAATATTTTGCTTTATAATCTCTGGGTTTTGTTTTATTTGTTTGTGAGACAAGATTTCACTGTATGATACTAGCTGTCTGGAGACTTGCTATATAGATCAAACTGGCATTGGCATCATTGAGATCTGATGTCTTGCCTCCAAAATTATGATATTAAAGACTGTGCTTTTATCAATACTATTTATATTTTACAGAATATTTTGTGGCACACCTTGACTATAACATAGTCTCACAAGTTGTTCAGTTTATTGGTGAGACCATGACATGGAACAACATATGTCATAGTAAGGTTCTTCTCTTGATTATATTTCCATATTCATACTATTATTCTGTATGAAATATAAAACATCCAAAATTATTTTGTACTTAAAAAGTCAAAATTAAATATTTTCAGTTGGTAATGTAATAATATCAGGGGAGAAGAAAAAGTCAAATCAAGTCATATCCCATATATAAGAAATCCATACATAACTAGACAAAATCTTAACTGATGCCTTTCCTATTCTCATATGCTTTTGGCATAGGTCTGATAATGACAGCTTACCTAGGTTTTATCTCCTCTCTCTCATACCTCAAGATAATAGACTAATATGTATAAAAGGTTAAAACAAATGGGCCAGGCAGTATTTAAATAAATACAGTTTGTGTAATCATTCCGGGTATAAGCTAACCAGGGCCAAAAGCAGGCCGTGCGGCCATGCGACCAGGGAGCCGGGCAGGACAGAACAAAAGGGCCTGTGTTCCTCTCAGGTGCTGGGAATACAGCCAGCCGCCCCTCTAACAACACAAATATAATTAGAATATAAAGATTTTAGCAAAAATATTGGCAAGGCATCTTAGTTAGAGTTACTATTTTTATGATGAAACACTATGGCCAATAACAAGTTGGGAAGATTTATACTTTCTCATTATTGAAGGAATTTAGAACAGTAACTCAAGCTAGGCAGAAACCTGGAGATAGGGATTGATGTAGAGCCTCCCCTGGTTTGCCCAGCCTGCTTTCTCATAGGGCTCAGGACCACCAGCCCAGGGATGGCATTACCCACAATGACTGGCATTTCCCCCATAAATCACCAATTAAGAAAATATCCTACATGCTTGCATATTATTTAATTATATGGAAGCATTTTCTCAATATAGGTTTCTAACCCTCGACTGGCTCTAACTTGTGTCAAGTTGACATAAAATTACCAGCACACTGGGTTGGAAACTTTAGAAATAAATTGACTCTTTGATATTTCGTGTAGTAAAATGAGTTAATACAGTAATTTTTAAAGGAATGCATAAGCCAATATTGCTCTTGACTCCATCGTAGATTTTCTACAGCATCTGATAGTATTGGGAATACTGTAGTGGTACAACAAGTGTCACAATGCACTCTCTGCATTGGAAAATTTAATTTGAGAAGGATGATTGGACAGTAGTTTCCTTATATGTGCCAAATTTTATAACAAAAGATCCAGAAAAAGTGCAGAGAATATTTTTTCATCAAAATTATTTATAAGATAAAGTCAGAGATATAGGTTAAAGATAAGTCAACAAAGGCAATTGTTATCCAATGGATAACATAAGAAGCTAGAGTAAAATGTGATGTTATTTTTTAGCACATGACAGATACAGGAATTGCTTTAGCTAGGATTGCATTTCCGATTTCTACAGTGCCACTGCTGGAAGACACAGTTTACATTTCTTTTATTTTTGTGCATCATTGTGAACCCCAATCCTGATGGTTATAATTGTCATGGACTGATATCAAGTTAAATTATTGATTAATAAACAAGGTAGATTATACTATGCATCTCATCCATAACAGTGAGAACCCAAAATCTATACAAGGCAAGTCTGTTCTGTCTCAGGTTATTGTCTGTGCATTTTGCTACTTAACTAAATATACTTTTAAACACATAAACCTACAGAAAGTGTAAAGAAAAACAAATTTCTCCTCATTCACCATGCTCTACTTAAAGCTCCCTATTTCGTTCCCCCTGCAAACCACCTGCAGCCATTGTGAGGCTGAAACAATACATTAGTGGGAGATGGAGCCATACCATGGAGGAGAGTCTCCAGCAATTGCTTCTCAAAATAGTATCAATTTGAACAGTATCCATTCATGAAAACGAATTCACAGTAGTGAAAGAAACCAGGCAAAAGACAATTAGAGTTGTCAATAAAACACCTTGAAGAATGTAGGAAACACAGTTATATGTTATCCACATTGTCCTTCCCTGACTATCTGGCAATAGAGCGTGCAGACAGACAGGGTTAGGCTGAAGCAAGGTAGGACAGTGAGAACAACTGTTTTTCTGCCATCCTAAGCTTGTCTGCCATAGCAGTGCGTAGCCCTGTGAAGACTTCCACAGTTCATCATTTGGTTTCTGTTGATTGAACCTACAGACATTCCCTGGTGCCAGGCAGGAATTAAGAGAACTTTATGAGGAACTCAATCTTCAATCTGTGTTGCTGCCACTCAAATACACCTGAATCAAGTGGCAGACAATCTACACTAGTGGGTAGACCTCAGCAGATACGGGACTTGTGTACCCCCAAATGGTCCTGCATTCCAAACCAGCTCTGTGATGAATACTGCAATGTCAAAATTGTAAGGGGATACAGAGTCACAAGAATCACTGATTTTTAATATCTAGGAACTACATCAGATGCTTTTCTTCTACAAATTTATATAAAGGCTGACTTTTTAATGGCCATGTCAGATAAAGCCAGTTACGAGAAACTGGAGAAAGTATTTCTATAAAAAATAAAGTCATTGATATATGCCATAATCAAGAATAATCAGAAACCATAATTATCCAACCCATAAATTAAAATAACAGCAGGCAGTGTGATCTAAGGAAATAAAGATGTTAAAACTATTTGAAACGTTTAAAATGACTTTGTCTTGACTTTTTGCTGAAAAATCTCACTACATATCACTGATTGTCTCAGATTTGAGACTCTCCTGTATAAAGTAACATTGCAGACCCCTGCCACACCTCGTCTGCCTCTCAAATTAATATTATTTTTAGAAGGCTCAGAAAACTTACAGAAAATACAAAGAAACAAATCGAGTACATATAGAAAATATGGATTATGGTAATCAGAAATTTGTCAGCCGGATTGAGATAAGAGAAAAAGAGAACTCCGAAGTTTAAAAATACAATGAAAAGATTGCCAGGGAACCCATCCACCACACAAGCCAGGGAATCAGGTGGGATGCCTTCACTGTTTCCTCTTCTAATTAAAATTCCATGCCCCTGTCTCACCCCCAGCTCTGTACCAGACCACTTGGTGATGGCCCACCATCACAGTGCCCTCATCTTCAATGGATCAGCCAGATCTTCCCCTCCAGCACGTCACACACATTCCACTCATTGCTTTATCCCATCTCTTTTTTTCTTTTTATTATTATTATTATTGTTAAAAGAAAAATTTACATTTACTCCCCTTGTTCCCGGCCCTCCCGCTCTCCCACTACCCCACCGCCCTCCCCTTGCTTCCTTAAGATGGGGCAGGATACCCTGCCCTATGGGAAGCCCAAGGCCCTCCCCACTCCATCTCGGTCTAAGAAGATGTGCATCCATATAGAATAAGTTCCCAAAAAGCCAATACATGCAGAAGAGCTAGGTCCCGGTGCCATTATCATTGGTTTCTCAGTCAGTCCCCACTGGCAGTCACATTCATAGGGTCCAGTTAGGTCATATGCTCATTCAGTCTTGGTCCAGCTGGATTCAATGAGCTCCCCAGCTCTTAAACATCAAGCATTATCCTTGAACCTTAGATCTACTCCAGTTAGAGAAACCAGTAACCTAACTTTAGATCTTTACCTCTCCACGCTGTTCTCCAAATCCAGTAGCTAAATCTGATGCTCAGCTCTGTAAGAGGCCAGCTACGGCAGCCCCATCATCCTCCCTACCCCAATCACCAAAGGAACTCAAGGATTTCCCCACAAAACTTCTTTCTCTACACTCATTGCTTTAACCAGCCCACAACTCTTTGAGCAAATCCCTAGAAACATCCCGACCACTCCATTCAGGGAAATAGGTAGTCTCGGGATCTTGCCTCTCCTTCTTCTTTAAATGCAACTGTCTTTTGTGCAATGAAATATTACTCAACCAAGAAGAAGAAATAATTGGAAGAGGAGGAGGGGGGAGGAAGAAGAAGAAGAAATGTAATTCACACATAAAATGGGTGAAACTATGGTGTAGGAGGGTTCTTCTGTATTTCTGTGCTTTCATTGGTTAAATAGAGACTGTCTGGCCTGTGGGATCGGACAGACCTTAGGTGGGTGGAGTAAAGAGAACAGAAGGCTGGGAAGAAAGGAAGTATGGCAGACGCCGTGATGCTCCCACCTGAGATGGATATAAATTAGACTCATGTCTGTAAGCCAGGACACCAGGTGATATACAGATTTTTAGATATAGGTTAAAGCAAGATGTGAGAGGTAGCCAAGAAAAGGCTAGTGATAATGGGCCAGGCAGTATTTAAATGAATACAGTTTGTGTGTAATTATTCCAGGTATAAGCCACGGCCTAAAGCAGGCCCGTGGCTGAGAGCCAGGCGGGACAGAACAAAATGGCCACACTCCTCTTAGGCGGTGGGATACAGCCTGCCTGCCTCCTAATACTACAAAACTAAAATAATCATTTTCATTGAGTTATCTCAGTCTCTTGAAGATTGATTTGATCAGTGCTTTCTCAATATCCCGACAAGTTTCCTCCTTCAACAGATGGGAACAAATACACAGTCAGACAATGGACAAAGAATGTGAGAAATTAGAACACTGAGGCCCAAATGAGAGGTTTCTATCAAATCCCTCCTCTCACGCCTCAGGGAACCCTATGTAAGAGGAGGTTAAAAGAATGAAGGGTCAGAGTTGAATGAGGACACCAAGAAAACAAGATTCTCTGAATCAACACGTTAGATAAACCTATGAACATACACAGACCTGAAGCCACATACACAGGGTCACTACAAGATTGGGCCCTAGAGCTGGAAGGAGAAGTGGACACATGCCCCCATCTTTAACAAAGCAACTATCTCCAATTGAATAACCATTTGCAAATGGAAGTTTAGTTTCCTCCAGGGAGTCTTACTGGGGAAACAAACTGCTCTTAAGGATAGGTTCAGGGCCATCAGTAGATGGCCAACAAAATACAAACTAAATGGCATCTTTGACGATTTCTAGTTATGTCACAGCTTTTGTGTAAATATCTTTTAAAAATTTTATATATATATATATATATATATGTAAATATATATTTAAATTATCTGTCCTTTGACTATGTAGTATGGCTTCCAGTTTAAATTTTTAGTAGGATTTATGAGTGGGTCCAAATGTTTGTAATTCTGTGTCTAGTCATGTATAATATGAGTAAAAATTCTGTTCTCATTAGAAGGACAAAACTACAATGAGAAGAAATTAGAGCTGTAACTGGAAATGTCTGCAGAGGTATTTGTTAAGAAGTTCCTGTGAGCCTCAAGAAAAATTACTTGAAGTCTATGGGTAAATTATAAGAAAATAGAGAGAAGAGGATTGAGGGAATTTTCCAAAATTCATGGAAAAAAAACCCTTAACTTCAAACATTCATATTTCCAGAATTCAAAGAGAAGTAAAAACAATAGGGTGGAAGATAAGTTTAAATAAATAACAGTAAAAAAAAAATACCAAGCCTAGAGACATTGCTTGCATACAAAAATAGAAATGTAAGTGTCTTGTATATTTAGTCCATATACTTCTACAGCTAAATATTTGCAGTGAGACATTTAAAAGCAAAAAAAAATAAATCTGACATCAGTAGAAGAGAGGAAACAATAATTTGCAAAAAGGGTGCATAGCCAAAGCAGCTGATATTTTTTATCAGAAACCTCATAAGCAATGAGAGCATAGGATAATGCACCTAAAAAACATAACTGAAGCAGAATAACTGCCAACAGGAAAATATGCCTAAGACTCACCTTTTAGAAAAGGAGAGATAAAGACTTCTCAAGAAATACAAGATCCAGCAGACTTTATCACATGCAGACTTATCTTGATAAAAAGAAAAGGTCAAAGAGTTCTTAGGGATGAAAGGAAGGAATGCTACTGAACACCAGGAAAATATCTGAAAACAAGAAACTCCACACAAAAAAAAAAAAATCCAGAGTTCAATGTGGACTTTAATATGAGAACGATGGCATGTAAATCACCTAAAGACTCCATTCAAAGGTGTAATGCATAACCCTGCTGGAGATGTCTCACACTTCTTGCTGAAGGATAAAGAGAAATAGGTCTCAAACCAATCACTCATTTTCTTCACTGCTGGGGACCTTCCACGGTGACAGAAGCCAACCTAGGAAGACAATCATCCATGGTCTTCCCCAGTGCTGGACCTCAAATGCTACAATGCTATCCAGATAGAGGAGACTGTCCCTGGGGATGATAGTAGTATGAATATTATGTGATACCTAAGGTATCTATGATTGGGTTTGAGGGAATTTCATGCCTAGTACTTTAATCTTAACCAAAAGCCATGGCAAGGAAAGTTATAGACCCTAGGACAGAACCCATTACTATTAATTTGCTACATGGTCATCGTGTCAAATTGCCTTCTAGATATTTACGTGAATACCCTTAGATAGGAGCTACTTTCAACCTTAGTCAATAAAGATTTTTTTTCTTCAGTGGGTAGTTGTCAATGGAGGGATGCCAAGACTAAGAGACTGAATGCTAAGCCTAAAGTGTGACACTTGCATCAACTCCCGTTCAAGGCTCAGATACACCACAAAATAGGCAGAGGTTAGGGAAGCACATTATAAATGCGTTTTCCTAAGTATCACACGGTCGCTACACTCGTCAGTTTATAGCATCTGAAGTTATTTGCACAGCCCTGCACTAGATCAAGCTGGCCAAACTCATAGCATAGATAAGAAAATGGTGATAGGACCCAACCATTATGGAGGAGCTATTAATACTTGAGAGTTTCTTCTCTGGTAGGATCCCTTGCTTCAGTGAGTGGTCAGGCACCATGCACACATGGGCAGTCCTGGATGGATTTAGTGAATTAACATAGAAGATGGAGGAGCAGCAGCAGGAGGATCAGAAGCAAGAGGAAGAGTAGAAGATGATGAAGGAGGAGAAGTAAGAGGATGAGGTGGAGAAGGAGGAGAAGGCATGATGTCGGGATGGAATAGTGTTGACGATGGTGTGGGGGATTTTGTGAGAGAATGGATGTCTTAGAAAGGATTCTATTGCTGTGAAGAAACACCGGTACCATAGCATCTCTTATAAAGGAAAACATTTAACTGGAGGCTTGCTTACAGTTTCAGTGGATCAGTTTATTATCATCATGGCAGGGAGCATGGAGGCAAGCACAGCACTGGAACAGTACCTGAGAGATATACCCTGATCTACAAATAAAGGAAGGAATATTAAACTGGAATGGGCTTTTGAAATTTTTTTGCCCATGCCAGTGAGACACTTCCTCAACAAGGCCATGTCTCTTAATTTGTCTAATCCTTCCGAATAGTGCCCCTCCCTGGTGACTAATCATTTAACTACATGAGCCTATGGGAGTTATTATTATTTAAATCACCACATTGCTAGGAAAGCAGATGTAATTATATTCTTATGTTCTTAGGATTCAGATACTTTTAGGAATAAAGAAAAATGGTGGAAAGTTTAGTGTGTAATTTTTTTCAGAGCAACCAGTCTTAATAATTTTGTTATTTATTATAAACAATTCTGTTATTTATTATAAGGATTCAGTTAATCACAACGTGAAATCATTGCGATAGGTGCATTCAGGCCTATCCAAACCCAGGGCAAGTGTACATGGGGCAGGAGTGAGATCAGTCCATAAGGCTGAAGAAACTGAGTGAGAATAATGGAGAAAGGAAAAAGGATCTCTAGAGAAGAAAAAGATACATGATGGCAGAAGGTCCTTTACTACAGAATATTCTGTTGAGTAAAATAGGATTAAGTTCTCCAATCCAAACATGTTTCGTGGCTGAGTAGATATCACACGAGATTCAATTCTGTGCTCCTTATACACAGTAAAAGTAAAGGAAGAAATTGATGTTGTCCTTAGAAACAGAAATTAAGGAAGAGCATCCAGCTATACCACCCTCATGTATGGCTGATTTTAGGTCCACACTACAGAAAGAGATGGAGAAGTACAGTCCAACCATCGTAAAACGCCAGTCCAGAGCAAGTCTGCCTCTTTCCTCTCTCTCCGGGGACACTGTTTCCCAAGTCGGTCTTTTCTTTAATTCTCTGTCAAATAAAGCTGGTAGTACCGGGGTCTTCTATGTCGCAAGCTCAGAAGTTCTAACTCATGTTGCATATACTCAAGGGGCTTTCCTGTTTCCTCGCTGGAAACAATAAGATGGCAAAAACGGCTGCGCTGTGCCAAAGCCTTTGTCAAAATATAAGACAGTGATTTGGGTGAAAAGTGAAAGTAAAAGCAATATCATTAGTAATTGGGAGTATTGCCATTCCTTTTGAGTATGGCAATCACCTGAGGACATTAAATTATAACAATCTATTCTGTCAGAATTGCATACCTGCATTGTGTATTTGATGATATTTGTGTTCCCTCTATAATTTAGCTGCTCCTGCTCCCGCATTCATTTGCAAACTTCATTTTCTCTCCATATTCAATTTTTTTTTCATAACTCACAGAGAGCAATTATTGATGCTTGTTTGTGCAAGGGTAAAGGGCCATTCACTGGCTCATGGTCAACCTGCCAGTGACTCATTTCTAAAGAAAACATATTCTTTCACCCCGTCAGCCAACCGCCAACAGCTCCTCACCCCATCCTGAATTTTTGACTGGGTTACTTTCTTTTTATTTCCAGGATGGCCGAGCGGTCTAAGGCGCGCTGCGTTAAGGTCACAGTCACCTCTGGCTTACTTCCTTACAGGTCTTGTACTGGTTTCAGATGCCCTTATGCTGACATTTATTAAGAGAAATTATTAGGCCCTGCTATAAATTCAATATTTTTCAAATTTCCTCAGCAAAGATTTAATGAAGTTTGATCTCTTCTAATTATGCAAAATCGGATGGCAGTAGTACAAGCTGTAGTATCTCCATCGTCGCTGGATCCTCCTGTGTTCTACATATAAGATTCAAGTTGAAACCCACTCATTAAACCTTCCTTTTAAGGTAGCTATTGACATTTGATACACAGATTCATTATTACATATACACGCTAAAATGTTTAGGACTTCTGTCTTCTCCTGGATAGAAACATCATTTCCAAAATGATTACTCTAGAAATGAAGCCGAGATTTTGCCTTTCAGAAAGCCTGATGGCAATATAAGGCACCTGCCATCCACTGTGGAGACGCCGCTCTGGGCACTTTTGTGCCCCTGGCTTTCTCTGAGGTTGCACAAAAATGAGCAGTTTATGGAACTGACGCTTAGGGTTTCCAGCTGTGACACTGATCAATTTTCTTGTTGAACCCTGAGTTCACATCTTCCTGGCTGTGGGGAGCAACCACGAGGATATATCCTGTTTTCCCCCTGAACTCTTCTTTGTTCTTTCCTAACCATTTTCTCTTTAATCAGACACATGGCTCTGCACAAGCCAATCAATCTAGTCCCTGCGGTTGCACTCTATGTTCGTTTAGGCCATTTTTAGGAGCATCTGGTCAAAATGTAAAAATATCGGAAAAGGTTTTTTTTAGAATTCTTTCCTTTCATTGGAGTCTTCTCCAGGTAAAGATAGAGGCAATGAAATACTAAATTTAGTGATGGAAATATTAGGAATTATAGAAATCTATGCTGCATATTACTTCAAAATATTTACATCCAAGGAAAAAAAATCTCGTTTTTCACTAAAAATTAGAAATATGATTTTTAGAGATGATTTGTAGGTTTCAAAGAAAACTTATATAAGTAAAAATGTTTAATTTTCAAGAAAATTATAGTGCATGAGTTTCTTAATATTTATGAATATTACTAATGTACACACTCTTGAGAATTAAGCGTACACATAGTGTTTTTTGAATACTTCAAAAAAATTCCTCTGTCAGATTATACTCTTAAATTATTTCCTGAGATTATAGCATAATTGCATTGTTTTCTTTTTCCATGTCCTCCTTCCCAGCCTTTGCAGATCCCTCTTGCTTCCTTTCAATTTCTTGGCTTCTTTTAATAAAAACTGTAGTTACAAATATACATTTTATGTATATGCACATATATTCTTCAATACACAACTACAACCATTCAATCTCTGTATGTTACTTCTATTTAAGTTTTGAGGGCTGATTGTTTATTATTGGATAATTACTTGATGTGCTCTTCTCTGGGGAACCCTGTTCACCCCCCCCCCCCCAGCATTCTTCAGTGTCTGTAGCTCTTTGTGTAGGGTTGAAGCCTCTAACACAAATGCCTACTCTCTCACTTGTCAATCTTCATGTATTATTTGAGGAGGTTTGCTAATACTTTTGAGACACTGAATGCTCAGAACAACTCCTATCATTGAAAAACTATTAAAATTAAGTTTGTCCAAATACCATTTAAAACTCTTTCATATAAGTAGATTTTATTTAATTTCAAAAAATGGTTCTGTGCACCAAAGCAGACTTTCTAATGTAATCTGTTCCACTCTTGACTAAGAATCATGTTGACACTCCATCACTTGATTGAAAGAATTGGATATAAGAAAACATACTTATTATGGAAAATGTCTACTCTAAAAAATAGAGATGAATTAAATCTTATCAAGTTTCTCCCTTCCATTAATTTCATTGTATAGAGTTATTATTAGTTTCTCATTACTATTTTAAATTTTAAAATATTTTTTTCAAAATTGGAATCCAAGAAAAAGACACTGCTTGTGCTTAAGATTATTACGAGTACTTTTTTTGTATGCTATACGGACACACACAATAAATCTTGTTTGATATATAAGTTACAGCAATAGCTTAATCAAAATTTAGTCTTTAATGACAATTAAGTCTGTACAGAACTTGATTATTATTGTGACACAGAAAAACATTTTTTAAAAATGAGTAAATGTATATTGAGAGATGTTTCTCACTGTTTTACTGAAGTGATCATTGTGAGTTAATTCCATAGGAGGGACTCATGGCAATCCTAGCACTAGGTTTACCTTTATTTTTGACATTCATTTAGTAGACTAAATGAGAGTGGTCTCTTAGGATCTTAACTCTGACAGAGATCTAGAGGCAGTGAATCACTGCTGAGAGAGGAAGCATTAGACTTTGCACAGGATGAGCCTCCTGTTGGTCACTCCAAGCAAAGTGGTCAGCCTTGAAACCAAATGCACAGAAATAACAAAACGGGCTCAGCAGGTCATACTTATATGTTCATGCATACATGTATGCACACATTCATGTACCAAAAAGAAAAAAGAAAACTAGGATATCACTTTATGTGTCAGGGGAACACAGAAGAGGTTGGCAGGAAGGGATTTGAGAAGGACTGGAAGGAAGAAAGTGATGTAATTATATTTTATTAAAATGTAAAATAAATGAATCAAAATTCAATTAATATTTTAGTTAATGTAGTATGAAAGCCGTGTATTTTATCTACATTAAGAAGTATAATTCGTACTGGAAATTCTAAATTATAATAGTTACCCTCTATTAATTTTTGCAGGCTATTCTGTTGTACCATTTGGAATGGATTGAAGAAATATTATCCAGATTGTGAGTATGATTATAATTTTATTTTTCTCAATTGTGCCACTTGAGTTGTATATTAAACTTCAGTGTGACTATGTGTGCAACACATGATTTATAGCAGCTCAGGAGTTCCGGAAAGTGGGTCTAATCTGGAGATCTGAAAGCTAAACCTCTTTGTCTGTCTGTCTGTCACTCACACACTCTTGCTCACTGCCCTTCGGCCCCATTTACACCAGGAGGAAGGGCTCACCTGGGCACATGTGGAGAGCACCTTGATCTTGGACTTTCAGAGTGCAGAATCATGACAAAATAGATTTCTGTCATTGCAGATGTATATAGCTCATGATGTTATTTTGCAACATGCTGAGGAGACAAAATTTGTTCACTTTCTTTGGTGATGTTTCCAAGTAGTGTGCTGTCAGCAATCCATGATCGGAATGCTGTCTATATTTCAATATTTATTTATTTATTTATTTATTTATTTATTTATTTATTTATTATTTATTTATCCCTCTCCATCTATCTGTGACTGTATGGTCTTGCTTGACTGTAAAATATGGATGCCCTCACACTGTAAGAAGACAAAGCACACTTGATTGGCCTCAGATCAAGTTTGTGATGAGGAATGAGAGAGCTAGAAGCTGTTTTTGAGAAGGGTTCTTAGGAAGTGTGCTGTGTTTTCTACATTGCCTGGACTGTGGCAATGTCTGTGGGCATGTCCTCTGTGCAATTCAGGAATTTCATATTAGAAACTAATTTCTTGATGGTTCTGACTTGGTGCAGGAGACTTGTCTGTTCAGTCAATCATGTTTTAAATAAATGCTGATTGGCCAGGTAGGAAGTATAGGCAGGTCAACCAGACAGGAAGTAGAGGCTGGGCGAGGAGAAAGTCTGGGAAGCAGGAAGCTCCCTTGACATTCCTGCACAGATCTCCAAGGAAGCAGCATGTGTCCCTGTCCCAGCTGAGAAAAGTTACCGGCCATGTGACTGGCATGGATGGGAACAATGGGTTAATATAACTTATGGGAGCTAGTAAGAAGCCTGAGCTAATGGGCCAATCAGTTAATAACCTAATGTAGACTCTCTGTGTGATTTTCTTTGGGGCTTGCCGGCTGTGGGGTACTGGGTGGGACAGTAACCCCAACGAGCAGGACCCTCATGTTACACTGACTTGTTGATTTTAGCTAGCAATTATGGATTGTATTGAAAATAAATGAGAGAAAAGTTACAAATTAAAAAGAGAAAATTTTGTTCTTTGTTGAAGGACAGAGTTCTAGGCAAAATAAATGAGACAGTAAAAAGAGTGAGGAATATTTCTTGGAGGAAATTGAGCTACATGTTGATTGCATGCAAGATGATATGTGTCCTCAGTACACATTATTGTATAGGAATGTTGGACTGTATTTGTATATATGTTCTTCACAAACGCAGTTTGAATAGTGCAGTGGAAAAGAAAATAATCTCTCTTCTCCTGACAGCCCCTCACTTCTGAGTTTGTCTAGAGATGATGAACTCTGCATCTGATGAATTTAACTACTGCGTGCTTATGGACCATTTTTGAATTTATTTGTTTGTTTGTTTGTTTGTGTGTGTGTTTATGTAACAAGTTAGGACATGTTCTCATGGTTGAAATAATGTGTTTATAATAGTTAATGTGTTCTTCTTATTCCACCCTAAGGAGGCCATATACCTTTCTCTGAGTTAGTGCATCACTCAGCAGTGAGCCAGTGAGGTCACACGTTTCTGTGTAGATCAGCAATCCTTGCCATCCTCATCTTGTCAAGATGCTGCCTTGAGATTTGGTATCTTGATACTGGAAGATGTATTATCAGATATAGACCTCATGGCATATACTCCAACCCAGTGATCAGGAAAATCCTGACGTGATTTGGGGAAGTAATTGATTGAAAATGGTGATGTGCTTTCTATTTTGTACCAAGCCCTGTGTGTATTACCTCAAAACACTATTTTTCACTGTAGACCTTGCCATTACCTGGCTTAGATGTTCTCATTGTAATGATGCTGGCTTTCATGTTTACCACACTTTATGTCACAAATTCTGTACATCTCACTTCCCTGCAAGGAGGGTTAAGTATGATTTAATTTTCTATTCAAATTATCTTAAATGCAGTTTTTCTTAAATAGAGTTTTTCAACTTCCCTCTTATACTGCTGTGAAGGTTACTGCCAAAATAGTGTATGCATCTGTATCTAAGTGTATTTGCGTGTACATATATATATATATATTTGTTTTACTCTGTGCACTGTATGTGTCTGTTGGCATCTGTGCCTGTGTGTAAAACTCTAATTAAACAACTATGCAAGTACATGTTCACATGTATATGCATGTGTGTCAGTAACTGTGTGTCTATGTTTCTGCTGATGTGTACGTGTGTGTTTATCTATGCATGTGTTTGCATGTATGTGAAAATATGTGTATACATATGCTTGTATGCATATCTATATATTATGTGAATGTATGCATTTTTATAATTATACATGTTTGTAATTGCACAAGTTTGTGTGAGTCTGTGTATATGTGTGTGTGCATTTGTGTGTCTATGTATGCATGAATATGGACTTGTGTACATGTGTGTGTTTTGTGCATATATATGTATATATATACATATGTCTTTGCTTTCTCAATACTGTCTTCTTTATCTCTCTTGAACTTATGTAGGGAATTATTAATTTCATTTTTCTTTTCAGGAATTTGCTGCTAGCTCAGCTGATTTTCTGAATAGTTTTACTTTCTTAATGATTTCTGATACATCTTAACATCTTTTCTTATTTCCACTTTTTACAATTACTTCAGGCTTTTTGCCAATTCCTTAGATCAATCAAAAGCCTCATTTATGTTAGAAGACACTACCACCAAGCAACATCCCTGATGGAGGCTTAAATTGCTCTTATTTTTCTAGCTAAGGGAGTCAAAACTTCTATTTACTTATTGATTTCTAATTTTGTTTTCCTTTTTTTAAAAAAAATTGTTTTTGAGACAGGGATTTTATGTATAACAGCCTTAATTGTTTTGAAAATAGCTCTGTAACCGGGCTGACTTTGAAATCACAGAGATCCGACTGCCTCTGCCTCCTGATTGTTGGGATTAAAAGTGTGCCACACACTACCCAACTAATTTTCTAATTATTGAGCTAGTTTGAACATTTTCCCTTTCTGCCAGAGCAATGGTTTGGATAGGAGAGATAATTTGTTTAATTGTAAATCTTGGGTAAGAATGTCCTTCTGAAAATAAGAGGCATCAACTTGGGTAGACCACTAAGAGACTGCTAAAGCAGGAGTGTCTCCTGTGGAGCCTATGCCCTTGTGCCATCCTCACAATGATACTGAAATGATTCTGTTTGTTTATCATTCCAAAACCTCTAGCTTCAGTGAAAAAGAAACATTTAAAATTGTTTTCTCCATTCTGCTAAAATTTTGGACTACATTTTCTGTGACTTCATTTCTTTGCTTAGGAAACTCCTCAGTTTTTAGTTTTTATTTTATTTTTTTCAACACAGCACTGAGATATTCATATATTAGAAGAATGGCCAAATTTCTTCTATCTGTTTTGATTAGTTTTTGAGGTAGTCGCATGAAGCTGAAGGTGGCCTGGAACTTTTTATGTTTCTGAGGGCAACTGTGAGCCTCTGATCTTCCTGCTCCATCCAACATGCACAGTATGTATGGCTAATCCTGTGATGTGGAAGAAACCCAGAATTCAGACATGCTTGTGGCAAGTCCTCTAGTAATTAAGTCACATTCTCATCCCTGCTACCATTGTCTTTTAATAGAATTTTCTATATCACTGTCACTGTTACCATTATCTAATTGACTTAGGAAAGTGTTATGCCACAATGCCATTTAACAACACACTTTATACGAATTAATTAATGTGTTTATACCCACATAGAGACTCAACGTTCTTCACAGCTGTCTTTGTAATCAGTGCCTCTGATGGCTATACACTAATTTTGATATCTAGATCTCATATTGTATGATTCAGTCATATTTTGTGTGTCAGGTCTATGATTTCTAAGTGTTTGTACTTGGACAATTTTCTATCTGAACTACCATTGCTGGGGGTGTTGTCTCTATCAGCTATAATTATTATTTATCAACGGAAACTACCCACATTCTTTGACTTTTACATAATGGTTTGTGTTGTAGCACCCATGACTAATTTCTCTTGAGTTGTTTCCTGAAAGGATCCCAGCTGGGACAGCAATCCATGCTGAAGATGTTTGATTTGTTTTGCTATGTCGTGAGTAAGCTATGCATTGCTTTACTTTCAAAACAAATAAATTATCAAATGAGAAATTCTACACCCATGGTAGCTCATGTATTGACTGACAAATGCTCTTATTTCCCTTTTTATTTTGTATCCATGGCTATGCCAATAATTTTCTAACTTAAATGATCAATGGTAACATCACCTTGAGCCTTTGATTGATCTCAGAAAACAGGCAAGATTTTGATTTGTCCTCTTAAATTTTCATGTTCGTCTGAATTAATAAATCCTTGGAAGCAACATTTTTTTCTCTTCTTTATTGGCTGATGTTTTACATTTCAGTCACGTACTGATTATTATTATGCCTGCTGTATTAGCAACAGTAATATGGGAAGCAGACTCAAGAGGATCTGTTCATTTTATGCTTCATTTAGTCAGTAATAGACATTGGTAGACTTGGGATCCTTAAAAATTCTCTTATGGTTTTGGAGCTTGTACTGTACAACAAGGCTTCTTGAGAAATGCTTTGCTGAAATAATGGTAATTAAAGTTTCATATATCAAACTTTCTTTGGAAATAGAATAGTTAAAAACTATTCACAATACTTTGAATGTTGAAGATATACCTTAAACCATTTTGGAAGCAAAAGAAATTGAAGATAATAATAGAATTGTAGATTGCAAATGGATTACAATTCATCACATGTTTTATTTGATTAAATAGTGGATGACTTTGGTGGGATAGTTTATTGAGAAAACCTTTGAAATATCTGTCAATTTTAGCAGACTTAATAACAGTCTGCATTAGTCAGGCATCTCTTGAAGAATAGAATTAGGATGAATGTACATATATATGTATATATATGATAAATTATGTTATTTATTAAATCAGCTTACATTAAAATTGTGAAAATATTTAACTTAAACTTTAGAAGTTGAGAACTCATCTTAGTAGTTTCTTGTGCCTTGAGGTTGGGGACCTAAATAGTGTCAACTGACTCCCAAAATTTTAAAGTTTCCCTGAGAGCTGTTGACCTAATGTTAATGATGGAAATCTGAAAATACTCTTTCTGCAATCACAGAAGGACTCAACAGCGGGATCAGTAACAGCATTAATCAAATCTGTACTAAGAGAGAATGCCAGGTATACAAGAGGTTAAATAAGAAAGGGGTAAATAAGCTTCCACCTCTATGTTCTCATTTCTCTGGCTTGCTACCAGAGAGTATTGTCCACATATGGGGTCTTTCCACATTAATTAAAGAATTCAGGACAGTTCTTCATGGGAGTCTCCCTCCTCAGGTGATTCTAATTTCTGGCAAGTTGATATTAAAACCAAATACCACACACTACTGTTTAGAAAAATCCTTATAGTAAATCAAACCTCTTCTTTTTGCTTCTGTTCTCTGAAAGAAAACAGATCTGTAAGGGGTCTCATTTTATCTTTCAGAAATATGAATTTACTATGGGAAATGTTTCAAAACATTTTTAAAATGTTAAATACCCAATACACATAGATATAGCCATATAATTTTGAGTCTATTTTAACTTTGAAATATTGTATAAACATTTTTATTTCTTCACGATGCTAGATGTACAGTCACATGTGAACATCTCATTGTTAACTTGGATGCTCTGATATATCAACAATGTTGTTGCATTCATTAGGATAGACTTATTTGTGCTACAGAAACAAAAGCTGACAACACAGATTATCAAAGAACATGTGCCCCTACTTAGTTACCTTTCCCCTCCCCCCTTCTTTTCTTCCTCATTCCTCTCCCCCTCTCACCTCCCCTCATACCACATTTCTTTATAATTTGTCAGAGAACTGAGACAGAGATTTAACATGGTATGTTTTCATTTTGATGATTGTATGGGGAAGGAAGTCCATCTGTCTATGTGTTGATTTTACTGGTTAGTGAATAAAGCTGTTTCAGCCAGTGGCCTGGCAGAATAAAGCAAGGTGGGAATTCCAAGCAGATAGAGGAGGAGAGAGTAGGCAGAGTCAAAGAGAAACCATGTAGCTGCTACAGGAGACAGATTCCTCCACTAGAGCCAGCTGAAACTTTGCCAGAAATTTGTGTTTTGGTTAAAGTAGTATCAAACAGGAGTCTCAGAGATTATACTAATTAAAGAAGATGTGAAAGAAATATGAATGGATATTTTCAGATATAAAAGCATTATTTGTTGAACAGAGCAATCTTTTAAAACTACTGTTCTTTAATTCTTTAACTGCAATTTTAACCTTCTATTCATGATGATGTTCAATCTCGTTTTAAAGAGCGATCTCTTGAAGCTAGGTGAACTTATGACCTGTCATCTCACACTCTAATAAACTGTCCGATGACAAGACTGAAGATAAATTTTGTATTATAAGATGCTTCGTGTTGACATGCTATCTTCACCATTCTCTTAGTCAGCTGCTGTCTCCCTCTCCATTCTGTTCCACAAAAAGAAGCTCATGTTTGTATTCTTTGTACCACCATTCTGTCTTCCTAGAAAGAATATCTCCATCCACATACTTGTCTTGTTTTCAGGTTCTCAAGTATATGGAACATGCTGCTACCATATATAGTCATCCATTTCTGCACACAAAAACCAGGAAATACAGTTCTCTTATCATTTATAACCCCACACCTTTCTTTAAAGTAGTTATAACATTTGTGTTAGATAGCAGGATTTAGAGATCTGCCACTCCACAGCTGTGTGTAATAAGGACAATTTCAGGAATATTTATGTACTTAAATGTTCTAGTGTACATGATGGGTGTGACAAATCCTTCAATTTAATGAGGATGTTATAAAGTTAATGAGTGTTATTAATTGATAATTGTAATCAAGATCTGCATAGTTTCTGGCACGTATAAATTTAATAATTTCTATTTTATCAAGTGACATGTATTTCCTCTATTCCTCAGTAGACTCTAAACACCCTGTAGGTAAGAAATCTTAAATGTTAAATATTGCTTTGTGTGTGGTCAGGTGCCTGGAATGATGCCTATGAATCAGAAATTACTAGATAAATATTTGATAATTAAATAAAATAATTTAATATCAGATAACTGGATTTCAACGAGAAAATAGGACATCTCGTCTTAAAGCAAAAGGAAGGTGCAGGTCTCTGCAAAAAGGGATCTTCGCTATTTTCCACCCAAAATTACATAAACATTTTCAAAGGAAGATTTGCATTTCTAATGAGCAAAATGTGGAGAGACTTTCTCCAGGAGAAGGGAACAGCGGGAAAAAAGTGTGGCTGGATATTACACCACCGCACATGGAGCACTGAAAGTTGAACTGCCTGGTTGTATACTTATTTCTCCTGATGAAATTTCATCTCTTTTGATTTAATATTGGAGGACCAAACTGAGAGATGGATTACAGACAAAAAGGAACCATGAGCTAAATAAATATTTGTGAAGTCTCTGCTCTCATTTTAAGAAGACTGAGAAAATTTTCTATATGACAGTCCAGCAATAAATGGACCAATACATTCTAAAGTAGAAGTTCACACCATGGCAGTGGGACCTGATGTGGCTCTCAGCATGCTGTCCCCAAGGTGTCATCTTGATTATTAGCAAACACAGGGATGTGGAGAATTCTAAGTCTACAGAAATTTGTTAACCAACATAACATTACTTGTTTTAATTAGATACTTTCACTTTGGTACATGAGTTATGTTCCAGAAATGAAACTATCTTCTCCTTTTGTGTCTAACTTCTCAATAACATTATAAAATCTAGTCACAAATGTTGTGCTTCTCTGGTGAGTATCGTTGACATTTCATGGTTTTGAACAATCTGTGCTTTAAACAACATTGATTTCTTTTTTTACAGGCAGCTTATATAATGTACTACTGACTGAGGACACCAATATTGTCATCAGGCTGTTATGAAAGAACCAAGAATTGGAGTTAAAAACTAATGTTTGCTTCAGTTTTAAAACAAAACATGGACGTTTAGTTCTAGTTGCCTCGTGCCCATTCTGCCTGCAATCCCAGGCACAGAGGTTGACCAAGGTGCAACCCTCAGCACTTAAGACCAGACAACCTGTGTGGTTGACTTTTTTCTGAGTAGGTAGGTATTTTTGCCATGAAACTTTATCTTCGCTACATGGAAACACTTTTAGACTTTAAAGATGTTTTTTTCTTCACCTGTAGAGGAAATAAAAACATCTGCATTTTCAGGCTTTGCCATCTGAGATCCAAAGAATTGTCAGGGAATCATGAGGTTCTGACTGAAAATGACACTGGGTTTTCTGTTTTGTTTGTCTCCATAGAAGGAGACAGAAACAGAAGTAAATGATTCCACATACTGACATCCCGAGGGACTGTACAGGAAATTTAGCAGTGATGAGAGGGGCTGTCATTTCTACTCAGAACTCTCTGTAAGAGTCAGGGGAAAAGTTGATTTTTTTTTGAAAAAAATATCTTTTTTTTGGTGTGTTTTCATAGCAGTGATTTTGTGTGTCAGTTCTTTTTTTATTGTCAAAAGAAAAATTTACATTTACTCCCCTTGTTCCCGGCCCTCCCGCTCCCACACTACCCCACCGCCCTCTCCCTGCTTCCTTAAGATGGGGCAGATTACCCTGCCCTATGGGAAGCCCAAGGCCCTCCCCCCTCCATCTCGGTCTAAGAAGATGTGCATCCATATAGACTAAGTTCCCAAAAAGTCAATACATGCAGAAGAGATAGTTCCCAGTGCTATTATCATTGGCTTCTCAGTCAGTCCCCATTGTCAGTCACATTCAGAGTGTCCGGTTAGGTCATATGCTCATTCAGTCCTGGTCCAGCTGGATTTGATGAGCTCCCAATAGATCAAGCACACTGTCTAGATACTCATTTTCAATTTGTTTTTGCTTTTGAGACAAGGTCTCACTTTGTAATTCATTGTGTCCAGGAACTCACTACGTGGTCCCAGGAAGGCCTTGAACTTACACTGATATTCTCTGCCAACCCAAAAATCCCAATCAAGCCAAATCAAAGCAAACCAAATTAAAAGGTGTCTAGGTTTAAACAGACTCCTGCGCTCTCGGGTGGCCTCAAGAGCAACGGGAAAACTTCCAATGGGACCACAAGGGAGAAAGAGGAAAAACCACGTGTTTATTTTTGGGGGAGCAGTTTAAATAGACTGGGGAAGTGGTCTTGACCTTTTCTGGGGAGGGGTCAAGGTTTGGCGGGCTACGTTGACCCTCCTTGGGGAGGGGTCAAGGTGCAAGTGGCACCAGGGCAGGGGCATCCAAAGATGGAGGCCAGAGACAGGAATTTACAATAATATCGTCTAGCCTTGCTGAATACAGGCTTTATAGACGTGAAAATTTATTTTAATGAAATGATGAAGCAAACAACAGAATTCACTATGGGGCACAGTAAAATTTCTTTTTATATCCATCATGGTACTTAGTTGAGGGTCTTGATTCCTTTACAGGAACATGCTGGCAAAATACATCTCTCATTTTTTTTTCAATTATTTCAACCACAACTCTCAGATTCTGCCTTAGAAACTTGACAGAGATCCGTAAGATCTGCCCATATTGAGAATTACGACAAAATTTGTCTCACTTTGGTTAGTCATGAAACTCAACTTTAGAACCTTACAGACTGCCCACATTTGTAACCGTAACACAGAGTAACTGGAAAGGGTTGAAGACTGAATATATTCTGAGAAGTGTGTATGTAGGGAACGTGGAAGATAATTAACATATGAAACCATAACTAATCATACTTTCCCCTAAGGCCCCTGAGTCACAATATTTTAGGATGATTCTCTAGAAAATGACAGCGTAGCTGTGTTCTCTTCTGTACTACAAAAGTAAGATAAATTACCTGATCGCATCCCTTAAAAATCAGAAAATTAAAAGAAAATAGAAAAATCAATCTCTGTTTCAGATGTAAAATGTCCTATGTGACATCATCAACTGAAATGAAAGCACCTGAGATTTCCTAGGAGCGCTCCGGAACAGGATGCATTCATTTGGACCAAATGTTGCCTATCTATCTCACCTGTCATGAATGTGTAAGAAAACATTGCACCTAAAACTCTTATGTTTTACTATTCTAAAAATTACATTGGTGATGATAATTTATGTTTCTGTGGCCACTGAGGACACCGTAATTTATATATCTGAAGGCTAACCTAACAACCTAGCAACAGTGTCTGAACACTGAGTTTGATACTAGAAATGAGACTCCATAAGATAAATTCGCAGGTGACCCTTCCTTTTCTCTAGATCTTACTTCAGAGCACCGATAAGCCAGACAGTGAAAAAAAGAGTCAAAAATTGGCAGCACGCTGTGAGCGAATATTTCAGCGGCAAGTATAAGTTACTCATTTATTTTGTCCACATTCCCCAGTCCAGCGTTATGGAGTCTGATCTTTCTGATCTTCTTCATAAAAGAGTAGGCAGCCCGGACACATAGGAGCATCTTGAATACACAGAGAGGGTGGGAGTCTCCTCAAGACTCTCATGTTTACTGCACACTCATGCTTACTACGGTGCTGTTTGCTTATATCAAAACGACAGTGCAAGTTTTTGTTAGGAATATGAAAAAATTGCAAGTAAATCCCAAAATAATACACATGATTATTAGTGCTATGAAATTTTGTATGGTTCTTAAGTCTATGACGAGCATTGCTATTCTACTTTCACATGGACTGTACAAGGAACGAAAGCTGATATTAGCTTTGAATTGAGACAGATTTATAAAATGGGATGTGTTATTTAGTCAGTTCTTAGCTAGCCCCATAAATGGATAGCCTAAGGTTCCAGATGAAAATTTAAATAACTTAGTGACTATTTAAATATTTGTGGAGAAAATAAATCCAAGTGGAAATAATATGACAAATATAAGGAAGAAAATATAAATTTTTGGTACAGTCATATTTGAATTTATCCAAGATTCACTTTCTTCCTCAAAAATAGTCATTTTAAAAGTAACGAAAAGAATTGAATAGCATCAATCATATGAATTAATTGGACATAAGCAGATAGGCATTCCTCTCTCATGTGGTGTTTATAGGAGGTGGTTGACATCAATGTCACCTCACACATGCTCAGAATGGTGTATTTATATGTAGTTCTTAAGGTTCTTTGATGGTCAGCTTCCCTAGATACTTTATTAAAGTGTAAAAACACACTTCATTTTAATTGTTCTTCTAACAGTGTTGAAATTTGACTAAGGTACACACTTTCTTGTTTGCTTAGTGGTATTTTGTAGAAACAGAAATTGATGAATATAACACATAGTGTTTTTCCTTAAATCAATCATTTAGGTTATGAATTAATATAGGGAAATTTATGAAATGATAGACACTTAGATCATCAGTTACATAAAAACAAATGTCTCTATTTTACACAGTGGAAGGTGGAATAGCCTTCAGCTGAACAGGTTGCAATATAAAAGCCATTAGTGACCTTAATCTGTGAGTACTATTAATTTAACCCAAAAAGTATTAAATGTAAGTTTTGGCTAAAAACATAGCCACCATATTTGTAATGAGCTCATTACTATGTCACGATTAAATGTTTCAGATTTTCTTAGTTGTCATGTAATACTCTTCCCCATTCTGTTCAGTATACACATTAACAGAGCATAAATTTTACCGTCTTCTGTTTTGATGGTAGATTTAGTCTCTTAGCTGGAGGTTACAGAATTTTAGGGTAGAAGTATTATCATTTTTATCACCTTATTTTTATAGTTAGGTTTTAATTTTATTAAAGATTATATGCCCTACACACATTTATTGGGTTTGAATTTTAAATTGAGTTTTAAAAGAAATGCATCAGAATTTCTGATTTATAAAATTGGTATAATAATTTGTTAAGCACATGTACCAACTATTTTGTACCAATTAGAATTATTGTAATTGATATTCAGTAATATCATACAAATATATACATATAGAAAAATCTTATTATACAAAGTTCAACTAAATGCAAGCTTTAATACAGAAACTAGACAAAGGAGACTCCAAATCTCTCAGAATAAGTTGCTTTCTTGCCACTGGTAACAATCCCTCATACTTTTGCTTCCTTGTTTCTGCTGTCCATTTAATATGTCATAAAGCATGCTCATTCTGATCTCAGTTGCTTATTTAATTGGCAGATTTCACAGAAAAGCTGCCCTCGTGTCCACAAACTTTCAGCTCTTCCCTACAAAAAAGACAGTAGAATTTTTCAAAATGTCAAACTAAGAAAATTCAAAAAAAAAAAAAGCTAAGAGCTCTTAGAGAACCAGAATACAGATATCCAATTATTATTTTCAGAATCTCTTCCTGGGAAATGTCAATCAAAGTCTCCAGCTGGACTGTTGCAGCAAAGCAAGTTAAGAATAAAAAAATTACCAGCAATGTTTCTCCATGGGTATCCAAATATTTTATGTGAATTTCATGATCATTTAATAAAAATAGTGGATATTAAATCACCTGTAACTCATATATTGATATGAGATATTTAAAGGTAGAAGACTTTTAAAAGCTGAGACAGGCCACACCAAAATAAATAGTGTACATAGGTGGGAAACAGAGTGGAAAGTCTCCTAAATTTCTAAAATATGCTTTTCATGAGCCATTCCTATTAATAATAAGAGAACTATTCAGTACAAAGAATGCTCCACGAGCTTATTGATGGTGACTGTCATGTGAATTAAGCTCTTTGAACTGAGAACGTGGTGAGAGTAGAAGATACTGAATGATTTGTGCACATTTATTGCTGTGATAAGGCCCCTCATGCTGTGTCTAGGCGTAGGAAAGTATTTTATTTTCAAACCTTATGACTTACAGTAAACAAGAGAGGACTTCTAAGAGATTTGATTTCCAGTAGGACATGATAGAGACCTTCAGTTTCACGTGTCTGTTCTATGTAGTCTATCTTTGCCATCAAATGATACAAACAAACAGAAAGTTTTAAAGATAATACAATTACTGCAAAAGTGAAATGTTCCTGGAAGTTGTGACATTTGTTGCATTGTGATGGCAGTTTTGAAAATTCTGATCCTTTAGTGAGGTTTATTACTTGGCCAATAGTTTATATATATATATATATATATATATATATATATATATATACTTATTTTTAAATATTTTAAGTATTTTAATAACCTTACACTAATATTTATAAACCATACTGAAAATACATTTTAATACCTTATAAAAAGTATCATCAAATTATACCTTATTTCTAATTATAAAAATAAACATGACCTTGGTTCACATATTTTCATTTATGTGAAAGCCCTGAAGTAAAATGTTAAAGTGATATTTTAAACATGCCTATAGGCAACTGCGTTAATAATTGCATGTTTCTCACCAGTAAGTAGGTCGGAGAGAGTGAACTTTCCCACTTGGGAACTGAAAATTCTAGCTTTAGGGACAAGTGAGTGTACATCAATTCCTCAGACTAAATTCTAAACTAAACTAAGTTCTCATTTCACTGAAGGATGAACTAATAAGTAACAACTTTATATATATATATATATAATTATTAAATATGCAAATATGAAATTAGATAACCAGTTCAAATAGGAAAAATATAAACTTAACTGACCAAATAAATACTAGTTACTATATTCTTTCCCTATAATTCTTGAGATTATACAATCAAGATAAGGTATTTTCTATTTATCTCTTTAAAATCATAATAAATGAGCATCTATAAAGCACTGAATCTAAATTGATGACTTTTATACATAAGATTTTCTTAAATAGAAGGAGCACACATTTTATTTACCCAGATATGGAATCTTAAGTATAATTCTTTAAAAATAATTTATTCAGGAGCTTCTACAATACTTTTAGATTAAAAGACTTGAATATTTGCATTCATTTTTATTTTTTAAATTTGTATTTGTTTTTGAGAAATTCACACAATACATGTCATCATATTGTTTACTCTAAAAATAGGTATAGAATCACCTCTATCTCCCTATGCACACAACTTTGTGTTCTCTCGCTTAACCAGCAAAACCTTGGTTTTCAATTTGTGTTAACCACTCAATCCTGCGTATGAGTCCTGCCTTGGAGTGTGGTTAATATAGCAAAAAAAACTAATCTTCTCTCTCCCAATAGTTATCAATTATGGATACCATGTTGTCTAGGGCTGGGAGTTGTTATGCCCTTTCTCTTCTACTTATTGGAACATTGTGTGGTTTGATCTTCTCCTTTTTCCAAGAGAGAATTTCCTTTCTAGCTACGTGATTCTTTGTTGATAGTTTTCTGCTTCCAGCATCTGATGCAGGTGGTAAAAACTGAAAACTTTCTATGACAGCACCACTCACAGTAGCTGACCTAAATATTGAATTAGGTGTCCATTAATAAAGGAACAGATTTTAAAATATGTGTTTTATTTATATTATGGGGTTTTCTTAATATTTCACATTTTCTCCTATATTCAGAATCTAGTTTAGTGTAGAAGACAGACTAGAAGTGAAGAAAGCATTAGCCAGAAGAATAGGATTAAAGTGAAGAAAATAAGGTGATCATGAACTTCACAATGGTTTTATAGTTCTGAAGACATCATCACAAAATTTTGTAAATGTTTGCTTTGTCCTGTAAGCAGTTCCCAGATAACCGATATGAAGATTTACAACAATTACAAATGTTTCAGCCGATAGCCTAGGCTTATTACTAGCTCTTACATTTTAAGTTAACCCATTTTTCTTATTTACTCTCTGCCACATCGTGGTACCTCTATTAGCATGGCATTCATCTCCTGCTCCCTCTGTCTTGCTGGGAACTAACATCTCCCTCAAGGGAGGGAGTTAAAGGGTGCAATGTCAATGAACACAAACACTGGGTGTAGTATGAGGTGCGGGCTGTGTTCCCAGCACCTGAGAAGAGAGGCCCTTTGTTTCGTCCCACCCAGATCCTGGCCACACAGCTATACCCAGAATAATTACACATAAACTGTATTCATTTAAATGCTGCCCAGCCCATTATCTCTAGCCTTTGCTTGGCTAACTCTTACATCTGATTCAGCCCATTTCTAAAAGTCTGTGTGTCACCACGAGGTGGTGACCTACCAAAAGATTCTAACCTACATCCATCTCGGGCTGAAGAATCATGGCTTCTGGCATCTTCCCTTCTCCCCAGCCTTCTGTTCTGTCTACTCCACCCACCTAAGGGCTGACCTATCCTACAGGCAAGGCAGTCTTTCTATTTAACCAATGAAAGCAAAGAAATACAGAAGAACCCTCCTACACCACCGGGAGTCAGGTAGAAGGCTTACAACAGACTTATTTATTTAACAATTTGGAAAAACTTATATACTACATCCTAGCAACCAGGCATTCTAATCCGTTGACAGTTGACAGCTCATGCTCATCTCTCATTGGCTAGGTAAGATCAGGATCTATGACAGCGCTTGTTGCTAGGTACTCAGAAAACACCACTTGGTCCCTCCTTATTAGCTAGGCACATACAGGACCTTTGACAGCTCCAGGCAGACTCCAGGTTGGCTCCTTTTGGTCTGGTAGGTCTTAACTACCTACATATCGATCCTTTTCTATTCATTACTTGGGGCACTCAGCAGGAGCCAGAGTTCATTGCTCAGGCCTTGTTGACCCAGCCTCAGGAGGGCTCAGTAACTGTACTGTTCCTGTCTTAGGTTTGCCTGCTGGACAAGCTCTTACCTGAATTGACTATAGCCCTGGAAGATCATTCATTCCTGAAGAGCTGCCAAGGTTGGGGGACTAGTCAGTAGCCTCTTTAATTATAGATAAGCAGGCATGCATAACCTCCTGTGGAGGACTGTAGAAGGATGTCTAAGAGCCATGAACACCTGAAGAGTCACTTTAGTTGCTGTTTGCTGATGTTGGATCTGCTGCAGAAGACATTTAAAGAATATAAGGATACACAATACCACACAATCAATTAATGCATATGAGATCATCCAGGAATGATGCAATAGTCTTTTTATATTGTGTTAAACTCTTTCAAAAAATGAGGATACAAAAGTAATAATCTTTGCCCTTAATACATTAATTTGTTTTGGGGGCAATGGGAGTAAGAAAGGGGAGCACATGCATTACTCATCATGGGTTATTCCCTCCTTGGTGGAAGTAAGCTGATCCATTGTTGGGCATACATCTCTTACCGGAACCCATATTGACTTTGTAGTAGTCTGAGGAAAAACACATCCATACCCTCTCCCACAGGTTAGCAGGGGGCCTGGCGGCTGCCATTGGAGGAAGATAGAATCTCTCCATATCACGAAGGACAGGGGTGTGTTCATTGGCAGGAATGCCCAGGGCTTCTAAGCTAGGCTGAGCTCTTTGTCATCAAAATGAGAAAGTTCATATGAAAAATGACCTCTTTTAAGGCCAGATGAGGATTTCTCCTACACTTTGGCAAGGTAGTCCTAGTCAACAGCTTCATAAGAACTCTTTTGGTCCTCTCCACAATGACTTATCCCTGTGGATTGTAGGGTATGCCAGTGGTATGGGAAATCTTCCAAAAGCCCAGAAAGTCATTGAATTGCTGATAGGCACAGGAAGGACCATAAATACAGACACATAGATGGTGTAGGAGGGGCTTCTGCATTTCTGTTGCTTTTATTGGTTGAATAAAGAAACTGCCTTGGCCTTTTGATAGGGCAAAATCTTAGGCAGGGAGGACAGAATGGAATTCTGGGATAGGGAAGGCTCAGGGAGAGCCACCATGGAATTGCCAGAGTCAGACACATTGAATTTTTCCCGGTAAGGAACAACTTGTGGTGACACACAGACTATTAGAAATGGGTTGAAGATGTAAGAGTTAGCCAACAAGAGGCTAAAAGTAATAGGCCAGGCAGAGTTTAAATGAATCCAGTTTGTGTGTGATTATTCTGGGTATGAGCTTGCCAGGGCCAATGGGCACAGGGAACGCGGCCGGCTCCTCATTACTACACATAGAAACCATATAATTATAAATAATTAAAAGTGAGTTAAATATGTTAAAATATAGTATTGTACTGAATGTATATCACATCTATTATCATCTATCCATCTATCTTTTGTCTATCTATCATATCATCTATTTATCATATATTTATCACCTGTCTATCTATCCATCCGTCAACACGGAATTAGGTTGTTTAATCAAAAAAAGGTACTAAAAAGTAGGAAAAAAATGAGAAATAGAATTTTGTGGCGATAAGAGTTTTGACAAAAGTAAACCCTAGATTTTTTGGTTTTTCTTTTGTCCCACACCAGGTGGCTCTTCTAATATGAGGCAGAAACTGAATTATTCTTCTAACAACATGCTTGGGTTTAGAGGAGAGAGTCACACTCCAACTCTAAAGCCAGCTTTGATTTTTAATTGAGTTGGGACTACAATTTTTCTGAGATGTAAGGAGATTAAATGTAGAGGTAGTGAGATCTAATATGTGACAAGTACCACACCTCAGTCCTCTGAGTTTCTACGGGAATCTGAAAAGGTCAGGGTGGGGTGAGGGGTGGGAGTGGGGGAGGGGACGGCATGGAACTGTATCCTTACTGGAAGTGTAGGGAGTCCCGCTAAGTTCTTGATTTTTGGCAAATGATTGTCAATTAGTTAGATATAATATCCAGAATTATAGTGCCAGATAAAGCATTCAGCC
Source organism: Dicrostonyx torquatus (assembly GCA_028555095.1). Taxonomy (NCBI): domain Eukaryota; kingdom Metazoa; phylum Chordata; class Mammalia; order Rodentia; family Cricetidae; genus Dicrostonyx; species Dicrostonyx torquatus. The sequence goes on from JAQHUG010000004.1 coordinate 2,709,801, forward strand.
CAGGAATGTCCAGAAGATCAGTCAGTCCTGACTGGTTAATCCCTAAAAGTGGTTTCCTAAGGAGAAAGATGGACAGTGTTCCAACTAAATGCATGTCACCAATTAAGGGCTCCAGGAACACCCACATCGTCCCATGAATCTGAATGCTTTTCACACCAGCTTCGTAAAAATATTGTTTGACTCCAAATAAACCTCACAAATTTTGCAAAATGAATCTAAAGGTCCAGAATAATTTGTCTTTTGTTTACATTTTAGTACAAACCTTACCACCATTGAATCTAAGGGTTGCTGACCCATGTTCACTTTTGTGAGGCTGGAGGTGCAGAGGTGGGCATTTGCTCCCCACACGGCTGGTTCTATGGCTTCTCAAAAGCGCTTCTCTCTAGTAAAAAACTGGGTCAGGACCGGAGGAGAAGTCGGCCCTGTGGAGTACGGCAGGCCCTTGGAGAGGGCTTCCCATCTAGCCACCCCCACCGGAGGAGAAGCCCTTTTGAATGCTGCAGGTCCTTGGAGAGGGCTTCCGGTCCAGCCATCCCCACCAGAGGGGACCTAGATTCCCAAAAGGAATTCAGCCTGCTTTCCAGCAGAGGCCCTGAGGGAAAAGGGGGCATATACAAAGCCACAGGGCATTTCACTGAGCAGAGAAGCCCATCCTTTTGAGTGTGGCAGGCCCTCGGAGAGGGCTTCTGATCCAGCCAGAGGAGGCCTTCTGACCCAGACCCATACGGT
>JAQHUG010000004.1:2716056-2744330 GCA_028555095.1 Dicrostonyx torquatus
GGGGACTGACTGAGAAGCCAATGATAATGGCACTGGGACCTTCCTCTTCTGCATGTATTGGCTATTTGGGAACTTATTCTATATGGATGCACATCTTCTTAGACCGAGATGGAGGGGCGAGGGCCTTGGGCTTCCCATAGGGCAGGGTATCCTGCACCATCTTTAGGAAGCAGGGGGAGGGCGGTGGGGTAGTGTGGGACCATAGGGCCGGGAACAAGGGGAGTAAATTTAAAAAAAAAAAGCGCTTCTCTCTAAATTATCAGATAAAGGGCCACATGTGCTCCACCAGCTTATTTAACCGTTCTATTCTTTCACTGTCTGGAAAATGAACCAAGGAGGGCAGACTGTAGGCGTGCACCTCAAGGTACACAGCTCACTCCTTGTTCTCCAACAATGCCAGCACAAGGCAAAGGTCGCTGGCCTTGGACTCATTCCTCTGGCAGCACCAGGTGCGAAGCCCAAGTGCCAAAAGCACTCAACGGAAGATCAGTCCCAGGCATCCAAGGGTTACTTACAGCTGCAGCATGAATCTGCTGGAACCATTAGAGAGTAAAGAAGCACTGGAACAAGCAGGCAACTCAGAAGACAGGCACACAGTCCATCAGAGGTCCGAGAGAGCCCCAGCGTCTTCAGGGTAGCTTACTTGTACACGAGGCTGGGGAAGCCTGTTACCTCTGTGACACATAGCTCACTTTTCCCTGCTGAGGCAAGCAATGTCGCATGCCCACAGACGACAGGTGAGCATATCCTGCCTGTCAGCTCCCCTCTGAGAGCGACAGCAGAAGATCAACAGTCAACAGGGGTGGAAAATTGTATTAGTGGGGAACGTCTGTGGTTCTTTTTTTATATTTATTTATTATGTATACATTATTCTGTCTGTGTGTATGCCTGCAGGCCAGAAAAGGACACCAGACCCCATTACAGATGGTTGTGAGCCACCACGTGGTTGCTGGAATTTGAACTCAGGACCTTTGGAAGAGCAAGCAATGCTCTTAACCACTGAGCCATCTCTCCAGCCCCATGTCTGTGGTTCTTAAGTCCACAATGTAGGCACACACAGTGTCTCCTGATGAGGGATGGCATTCACAAGCTGAGCCTTGGTTCTACCTCCTGAGGAGGCAGTCATTATATGGAGAGGCCTGGCAAACCTAAACAGAAAAATAAAAAGCCTTCCTAAGAGAAAAGGATGACAGACAACACAAAAGGAGGAATGGATGGGGGTCCTGATGCTTACCCACTGAAGGGACTGAGGGGCCTTTCCAAAGAAGGAAAAGATGGGAGTCCCAACACTTTCCCACCAAAGGGACCAAGGGACCTTTTCACTGAAAATATGCCATTTGGGGGGCGCTGTGTAGTACTGAGAGTGAGGAGAAGAAGATGACTAGAATCTGTTCAAGGCAAAGCACTACCATAAGGGGAAAAAAGACTAGGACCAAGCAAGATCACAACCTGTTAAAAGTCCCCGTTCCTGGGGCCAGATATTGCTGAGTCCTAAAATCTTCCCGGGGAGTGGGTGGAAAATGCTACATAATGAGTACAGACACCAGGAGTCAGGTAGAATGCTCCCAGCCAACTCATTTATTTAACAATGGGGAAAACGTATATAATACCCTTCTAGCAACCGGGCATTCTGATCCATTGACAGTTGACATCTCATGCTCGTCTCTCATTGTCTAGGCATGATCAGGACCTCTGACAGCGCCTGTTGCTAGGGTGGCAAGAAACATTGCTTGGTAGCTTCTTATTGGCTAGGCACAGCCAGTAAGCTCCAGGCAGATTCCAGGTTGGCTCTTTTTGGCCAGGTAGTCCTTAACTTCTTACACCTCTGTGTCTGGCAACTTCCCTGACTCTGCCTTTCTCCTTCCTGTCACCCTTAGTTTGGTTGCCCTCCCTATAGTTCTTGCCTGGCTACTGATCCTTGAGTATCTTATTAAACCAATTTGAGTGACAAATCTTTGCAGTGTACAAGAGAAAATTCAACAGCATTTCCCCCATTTTTTGTTTAATTTAAAAGGAAGGTTTTAACTTTAACGTAGTAAGATTATATACAAAAAGTTATATAACAAAAAGTTATCAAGTAAGAATCACACTTATGATATCTAGTCTTTTGTATTTGACAGAATTAGAGAAAATACCCTGTTATATATCTTATCTTTATGAGTTCAAAGTTTTTTACCTAATTTACTTCAACTCCATGAAAGACCCGAGAAGGATACAATTTTACCAAATGACAGGTACATCAGGATGTCTCGATAGTCACCCAAACCTCCTCTATAATGTTGGGGCATCCATATTTGGTCCATAGGCCTAGCACATCTGCCAGATTTTCCAGTGAAAAAGAGAATTTTTTTTAGTGATTCTCAAATTTATTCTCAACACAAAAACATTAACCATTATGCTATACTTATGTTTCTGTAGGCCATAGGTACTGATACTTAGGATGGTAAATATTTTTGTTTTTATTAACTATGTATTTTTCTCTCCTGCCCTCCCTTTCTCTCCCCTACCTTCCTTCCTTTTCCCATGGTCCCCATGCTTCCAGTTTACTGAGGAGATCTTGTGGTTTTCTACTTCCCATGTATTTTCAGTACTGTAGCTCTGTAGTTGAGTTTGAAGTCAAGGATTGTGATGCCTTCAGAAGTTCCATTATTGTACAGGATCGTTTTGGCTAGCCTGGATTTTTTACTTTTCCATATGAAGTTGAATATTATTCTTTAAATATCTGTGAAGAATTTTGCTGAGATTTTGATGGGCATTGCACTGAATTTGTAGATTGCTTTTGGTAAGATTGCTATTTTTTTTTTTTTTGGTTTTTTCGAGACAGGGTTTCTCTGTTGCTTTGGAGCCTGCACTGGAACTAGCTCTTGTAGATCAGGCTGGTCTCGAACTCAAAAAGATCCGCCTGCCTCTGCCTCCCAAGTGCTGGGATTAAAGGCGTGCACTACCACGACCCGGCTAAGATTGCTATTTTTATATGTTAATTCTCTCTGCCCAAGAGCATGGGGAATTTTTCCATTTTCTAGTGTCTTATTCAATTTCTTTCTTCAAATACTTAAAACTCTTGTCATACAGGTCTTCATCTTGCTAGATCAGAGATACTCCATGATATTGATGCTATCTGTGACTATTATGAAGAGTGATGTTTGTCTGATTTCTTTCTCAGCCTATTTTTCATCTGTATAAAGGGGGGGCTACTGATTTTTTTGAGTTAATCTTATAAAAGGAGGGAATTTTGAAAGATTCTCCAACCTTGTCATAGCAAAGTCCAGAAGGCACCTTTTTGCATCCTGCTGGTTCTGATTGGACAGTAACTGTTAGGCATTGAGGCAAAGGCATTTTGTTTGCCCATATGACTAGCTTTTGCTTTAAAGAAAACAAACTCCATATAGAGTTCCTTTGATTCCCATCATCTTGTCAGAAGTATATTGGTGCTTTCAGGTGCATAGCTCACTGTCTTGAAAAGCCTTAGGCTATTAAACATATTAAATGCCATATTCATATGGTGTTTGAAGTGTTTGAAGACAATCTATCTAAATATATATGTATATATCCTTGGAAACATTAAACCTGACTATAAGTTTGAATATTATAGATGACTATTAATCTATATTTCTTAATTGTTCATTACATTTTAAATGAGCTACATAAGCACAATATCTTAAAATACTAGAAGTAAACACACAAAGTATAACAAAATATGTTTTAAATGTATATCAATAAACTAAAATTCATAGTATTGTAAAATTAAAAAAATTGAAAGGAACACAATAACAAACAGTATCTAGTCTCTTTGGGTATCTTCCACTATTATGTGGATTATTATTTTTTTTTTGCTCTCTTCCTTTTTTCAAGGATGTTCTCTACCCTTTTTTTCTCTCCCAAGTCTATGTATAGTTTTAAATACATTGTAGCCTGTTTTTAAAGGTTTTTTTCTTTTGTCTGAATCCGGCTTTACTCATATCTCTATCTTTTTCTGACCTCATGAATCTTTAAACTGCTATCCTGCATGGCTAGGATAAAAGTGGTGTTGGCTTTGCCACCTGGCTCTGTCAAGTTCCTTGATTCTCAGAGTCTAGCTTCCTGGTGGAGGTTCTGGTAAAAGTCATATTTCCTACAACAACGCTAGGGAGTTTCTAGGTCTCTGCTACTCCTAAGTAGAGTCGTGCTAACTGTTCATGAATGCCATGTAAATATTTGGTAATGGGGCGTCCTAAAAGAGCTGACTATTTTTGCTGCCAGCACTGAGTTAAAAAGTCATCACTTACTTAATGGAGCTGTGCCTCTGCTCACTGCCAGCAACAGAACCCACCTCAGAAAACACAGATACCTAGAAGCTGTGCTTGACTTCATTTTTATATGTCTAGAATCCTTTTTTAAGCTTTTTCATGTTTTATATGGAAATTTCAGAAAATTTCAGATGCACATTGGAACACCATCTGTAGATGGAAGTTTCTGTCCTATCAGCAGCTCCCAAAAAATGAACACAGAGGCTTATATTAATTACAAATGCTTTGACAAATAGCTTAGACTTATTGCTAACTGCTACTATATTTTAAGTTAACCCAGATTTGTTATTTATGCTCTGCCACCTTTATTAGCATGGCACGTTCATCTTCTGTTCCCTCTATGTCTGACTGGCAACTTCTCTGATTCTACCCTTTTCCTTGCCATCATTCTTAGTTTGGTTGCCCTGACTATAGCTCTTGCCTGGCTATTGGCCAATCAGTTTTATTAAACCAATTCAAGTGACAAATCTTTGCAGTGTACAAAAGGATTATTCCTCAGGAAACCCCATTATATGAACAACGAATATACACCAAATGCTATAAGTGATTATGAAAAATGTGGTTATATAGTTTTTAAATATGCTTATCGCTTTCATACTTCCCATTGGATTTAAACAATGTAAATCTTTAAAATATATATTTCAATAAAAGTACATGTTTCAGGGAGATAATGTTATACAACCAAAACCATAGGAATAAGAATTTTGAAGCTCTGGGAACTTACTTCCACCATAACAAGTATCATTCCAGATATGATTTATATATGTTGTACTTGATAATTTTGATAGATAATCTTGATTATAAACTTGAAAAGATTTAGAACCTTTATAAAATCCAGACTCTAGTAATGTCTGTGAAGATTTTTCCTGGTTAGGTTAATTATGATTTGGAGACTCATCCACATGTGGGTTCCATCATTTCTTGGTTGGAGTCCTTGACTAAGATGAGAGGGAGATGAGCAGCATCATTCATCTCTTCACATTTCTTAGCTGCTCACGCAGTGTGACCAACTACCTGGAGCCCCTTCCACGTTTACCTATAAGCCACAATGGAATACACCCCATGGCTATGTTTTGTGTCCCTTATCCAAATCTTCATTTTGCATTCAAATTCATGTGATCAGCATGTCTTTATACCAAATTCTACTTTATATTTTGGAACAACTAAAATCTTACAATTTATATTATCTTTATATCTACTAATGTAGCTCTAGAGAGTCACGTAAAACTCTAAACTTTTTATTCTGTCTGCATTTGAAGGGCTGGAGTTCTTTGCACACTTGATCAAACTCCATAGCTCTAATATTACCTTTAAAATAGATATATGTAATCACCCAGTTACCATAATTCAGTACTCTCTGTTCTAAGTGACTATCTTTGATTTTGTTTGCTGAGATAATATAAAAATACAGTAACCATTTAGTAACTCAAAAAGGTGAGATTGAATTTGTTGAAAGGAAGTAATAGACAAGGATTTGAAATTAAAAGAAATACTTGATTATAAACCATAAAAATTTTATAAATTTCTTGAAGGAAACATTAGATTACATAGTCTCAAAATTATTCTGAAGAACAAATCCAACTCTAATTATAGAAGTTACTTAATTATATTCAATTTCAATGTAAAATGAGACTTCCCCATGTTAAAGTTATGACAGTAATTTGGAAAGAATGCAGTGTGAGGATTTGGGGCATGGCAGATGAAGTTAAGAACCTTAACAGGCTGTCATACATCTTTGTCAGTTACTGAAGCCTTCTCCCTCTTAAAATAAGCAATCATGCTCCCTTGATTTTCAGTATTCCTAAAGTGGCTGCTGTGTAGGTGGTCTGTTACTATGCTCAAATTGCAAAAGCACAGCAGATAGACACAAAATAGCACATAAATGGTGGGAGAATGCCTATCAAAATGATAAGAAAATGTGCCAACTCTTATTCATAGAAACAGGAAAACATGAATGGTTGTTCTAAAATGTGTGAAGCTGGAATAAAATGGGCTACTTCTGGAACAGGTTACTACCACTGAGAGAGTTCTGAATGGATTAATGGGAGAGGGCAACAGCTATTGAAGAGAGACTGGTTTACATAAACCTGTACTGTTGTAAAAGGCTGTGTCCCGCAGCCAAGTGGGGCTGTTTTCCCAGTGCCTGGCTCCCAGCCGCCAGTTAGCTTATGCCCGAAATAACCACACAACAATTATATTCATTTAAATACTGCCTGGCCCATTATGTCTAGCCTTGGCTTGGCTAGCTCTTGCATCTCATTTCAACCCATTCTTAAATAGTCTGTAAGTCACCATGAGGTAGTGGGCTTACCGGGAAGATACAGCATGTCTGACCCTGGTGGCTTCATGGCGGCTCTCACACTTCCTTCTCTCTCACAGCCTTCCGTTCTGTCTACTCTGCCCACCTAAGGGCTGTGTCCTATCTTATAGGCCAGGCAGAGCCTTTATTTAACCAATGAAAGCTCACAAAATAGAGAAGTACCCTCCTACACCAATGTACAAACTACAAAGTGTCTTGTTGACAAAGAAGTTGAGATGATGAGTGATCTTCCCTGCATGTTCTCAATTTACGCAGATATTAAGTGCTAACACAAATTTATTAGCTAGGAGCTTCCCCGTCACCTTCAGGTTTTCTGAAATTTTCCAGATATATTGAGCAGAAAAGTGCAGGTGAGGTGTCTTTGGAGAGGTTGCTCAAATTCTCTGAGTTCAGAAGTGTGTAATAGTATAAAATTGAGATGATTTAGAATCACCCTGAAGATATGCCATTGATGAGGTTATGAGGGTGATTCCAGAAAAGGTTAACTGGAGGAGGAAGTCTCAGCTAAATGTGCATAGTATCATCATTTGGATATTTGAGTCCAGGACTCAAACAAAAAATGTTGAGTACTTACATTCATCTTTGACTCTGCTTCCTAACTTTGGGAATAACATGAGCAGCCATTACAATCTCCTGTTAGTGTACTTTGCCTACCAGGATGACTGCACTCTGCAACAGGGAGTAAAATCAACTCTTCCTTCCTCAAGCTTGTTGATATAAGAGGGTCCTTCTGTATTTTTGTTGCTTTCATTGGTTGAATAAAGAAACTGCATCGACCTTTTGATAGGGCAGTCCTTAGGTGGGCGGAGGAGACAGAAAGGAAGGCTGTAAGAGAGAAGGCACTGAAGCAGATGCTATGTTTCTCCAGCCCGAGATAGACTTTGGTTAAAATCTACCCAATAAGCCGTGACCACGTGATGATACACAGATTACTAGATATGGGTTAAACTAATCTGTATAAGAGTTTAAAACCAATAGGCCAGGCAATAATTTAATTAATACAATTTCCATGTGGTTATTTCAAATGTAAGCTAGCCCAATGGCCGGGAGGCAAATAGGACAAAACCAAGGGGCCACACTCCTCTCAGGTGCTGGGAACACAGCCTGCACCTATTACTACATTTGTCATGCCAGGCCCCTTGCCACTGCAATGATTAAGTAAGTAGCATTCTTCCATGAAAAGAATGTCCTGAACTCACATCACAGGGAAAAGTAAGGGAATTGAGATAAATGGAAGACAATTGGCAGGATACGTGCTACCAGAAACCTGGTGTTCATAGTATCACAGGGTGTACTGTGAAGCAGGATCAAATAATAATCAGAATGAAAACAAGGACAACATATTTGTATCTCTCTTGCTCTCTCTCTCTCTCTCTCTCTCTCTCTCTCTCTCTCTCTCTCTCTCTCTGTCACTCTCAACTTTGAGACAGAGTCTTCTATAAAACAGGCAAGCATCAAAGTGAATTTGTAACCAATGTTAACCTTGAATTTCTTACCCTCTAGCCTGTACCTTTCAATTGTAATCTCACAAGTCCACCATTTATAAGGTTGACTTCTTTCTCTCACCACTTAGGTGGTATATATATATATATATATATATATATATATATATATATATATATATATCTCACCACCACATATGTATATATATGTAACAAATGTAATAGCATATAAAACGTTGAGCTGGTGTAGATCCTGAACAAACAGAAATTTTAGCATGAAATTGGTTAACAATTGCCAATAGTATTCTGCCAGTCTTTTTCCTTCATATAAACACATTTTATATATATAATTATATGTGCGTGTGCATGTATAATATGTATAATGTGTGTGTGTGTATTCAAAAAGAGTTCCCAACAGCAGCTCATTAAAGATAAAAGATATAGAACTCACTCTGAAATATTGTTGCATAGTATGGAAATATCTGAAAGTGAGCATTCCTATTCTGAAATTCACCTCATAGGACTCTCACAGACTATGGTGAAAAATTGCTACTACTGGCTCAAACCTGAATTGTCAATTTTATTCTGCAAATCAAGATAATACAATAATACAAGATATATTCTTTTTATCTTTATTGCAAAAGAAAACGGTTTAGGTAGATATTTAGACTGATCAAAACACAAGAAAATCGGAGATAAGGAAAAAGCATTACATAAATATTTATTTCCACATCTCCAGGCATGAAGTGAAAGCATGCCCATGTTTTTTGAAAACGTTCGTTAGCTTAGTAAACTCAATCATGCGGAGTAATTACTCAATCATGCTTGTCCTATGGCTGTCACTTTGACTACTTCCCTGACCTCCTCGACATTTCCTAACAGGTGTCTTAGAATTCTTCAAGGGTACCCTTTGCACCCTGATCAGAGGACCATGATTGTGACTGTATGTATACCATGTTTCTCTGCTTCTACCTCTCTTCTCTCTCACTCCCTCGAACATCTGCAATGCGTTCACCATTTCACCCTAGACGGAGGCCAGATTAATGAAAGCATATCTAGTTTCAGATTGTGAACATCTGGACCAGGCCCTTAGATATCTTTCATCTACAGTTTCCTTCTAGTATTTCACTGTATTAGTTATAAGGCTCATTAATAAATGGGATGCATGGTAAAGATTTTTCTCATCTACTTAGTTGTCTGTGAACATAATGGTAACCTGAAACTAAGTTCTATTTTATATATAAAAATGATCATGTTGGTCTTTTATTGGAGAAAATTGTATTAAACCTTATCTATAGCCTTTAAGCTTTGAATTGCTGTAACTATTATTATTCAACATCAGGACACAAAATATAACATTTTTCATCGTATTAATATCCTCAAAATCCTTCTGTTTAACATAAAACCATCTTTTCTTGGCTTCATATTTTTTCCATCTCATTTACCTTGATTTCATGAAAATACCCAGAAAACAGAAATCACTAACTTGCACACCCAGAAAAGGTAATACATTTGCCATGCCGGTTCTGAGCAACACAAAACATAATTTTTCCATGATACGGTACCCTGTAGACAAATCCTAGTCCTCTATTTAACAAATATTATTAGCTATAATATCTGTACTTAAGCAAAACATAGTATCAGTTTTATTCATTTTGTTACATTTATAGTTTCTTGAGACAGAATCTATATAGCTTAGGCTTGCCTCCAATGCATGATCTTCTTGCCTCAGCCTTCTAAATACTGGGATGTACAAAATGCCACAATGCCCAGTCGAACTGTATTCTTTATGAGAATACTTTTCAAAGAGTGATCATTTACTATAATCACTGCATGCAGGAGGCTGAAGCAGGAGACTTGCCATTGAGTTCTAGACTAGTCTGAGCCTTTCTCCCAAAACCAATCAAAGGTAGACATGATAGCAATGCAGTTATAGCACTTTTATGGCAAAAAAAGGAGGTGAAAACTAGAGAATTCCCATTCCCAGGATCTTGAATGCCAACTGCCCTGGCTATCCAGAAACAAACAAGAGACCTAGTCTTAAACAATGTAGGCAAGGACTAGCAGTTGAAGTTGTCTCGACTTCCAATAGTATGCATCCTGGCATGTGTACTCATGAACTAGAGCACAAACATCCATACAGTTTTGTTTTGTTTTGCTTTTAAAGAGCTGTGGTCTATGACATGACTCTGTGGGTAAAGGTACTTGATGCCAAGTGTGAATGACCTGAGTTCAATTCCTAGACCCACATGGGGAAATAACTGACCTCTGCCAAATTGTTGTCTGAAGCCCAGTGTGATGCCTCCCACCTTTAATCTCAGCACTTGGGAGGCAGAGGCTGGCAGGTCTATGTGACTGTGAGACCAACCCGCTCTGCAGAGTGAGTTCAAGGACAACCAGAACTACATAATGAAGACTCTCTCAAGAAGTTGTTCTCTAACCTCCACACACGTGCTGCAGAACACGTGTGTACACACAGACACATGCAACAGTAGTTGCCGATAACTCAACCAACTTTCTCATGGAGCTTTTATATTTAACATATGATACTGTTGCCTAATAATTTAATATTACTTTCCCATTAGTAATTTATGCATTATCTATTATCGAAAAATGCATCTTTAATAGTATTTAAGAAACACAAAAATGGCTTTAAAAACAATCAAGGACCATAGGACTCCAAAAACAAGTAAATCTTTAAGTCGAATATAAAATAACACACGGTATGAACTGTAACCAAAGTCTTGATTTCAATTTAAATACCAAGACTGAGGGTTTTTGTAATAAAGTTACTTTATTCTAAAATAATATTTCCTAATATTCATAATTAAATGATTCTACACTGACCATATTAGACCATAAAGGAAGTTAATGAAGTAATAAGTCAAGTTAAACTTACCACCTGAAGTTTATTTTGCAGGACTTTTCTTCATATATTATGCAATTTACTGGTCAGGACTGTTTACAAATGTCATGCTTGGCTTTTGAGACAATTAAAAACCTTTAAGTACTAAAAGTTTACATCATGGCTTGTTGAACTTAAGAAGTATCATGATGGTGAAACTAAAGAAAAATTTAAAGCGGAAATACGATGGCTTCTGAGAAAGCCAGCCACTTCATCCTTGTGTCAGAAGAGGAGAAGGAAGAGAAAAGGGAAAGTGTGAGATAAAAGAATGAGGGCAAGGCAGGCACGAAAGTTCTACTCCCCCACACTGGCTTCTTATTTCCGTAGCAATGACTATCTTCTTTTGTTTCACTCAGGAAGAACAGACACAAAACTCCCACAAACAATTGACAAAGGCATAATATGTTTTTGGAATCTAAAGAGAAGACCCTGGTAATACCTGATTTATATTGGAAAATAAAGTTCCTGTCTTATTCCATTGCAATCAGGACAGAAGCAGAAAGACAGGTTCATGCCAATACCCGTGTCCCACAAAAGAACTGGTGGTAATGGTTGCCAGGTATTGCGGTCCATTAGAGTTGCTATGGCAAAATAGCATAGTCTGATCGGACTACAGACAACCAAAAATTGGGCTTTGCAGTTCTAATTCCTGGAGAGTATCAGACATCAAGCACTGAAAGAGTCATTGCATAGTCAGAGATAATTTTTTTTTTCTGATTCATAAACAACTACGCTACTTTGTGCCCTCATGTGATGAAAGTTTCAAAGCAATCTCTCCAGAGTCTCTTTAATGAAGGATCACACATATTTATGTTAGACTCCATTCTTCTATATTATTTTTACATTTTAGATTATTTTATTTTCTGTGTATAGAGAGCACTTGCACAGAGTACCGGCAAAATGTACAAGCAGTGTACTGGCAGAGTTCATCATGTGGGTAGCAGGGTTTCAGACTGTGTGATCAGCCTTGGTGGCACATGTGGTCAAAGAGGATCTAGGCTTATGAATTATATACCTTGTATGACCCTCTTCATCTATCAATTTGGATGATCAAGCTTTATCACAAGCCCTTTTGGAAGACACACACATTCAAATGCTATCATCAATAACAGAGCATAGTAGGCTGTCATATTTGCCCAAATAGTGTAGAAAAATTATTGTAGAGGTGTGGTCTTGTTATATGTTGTGAAAGAATCATATTCTTATACAATACTGCTAAGTTCACAGCAGATGTAGGAAGAATACCTAGAAATCAGATGCCATGGTCTATATAGGAGATGCTAGAGGCAGCCTTATAATATCAGGGAAGGACATAAAATGCAGGCAGATATGGGGTAAAACAGCATTGAATGTTCAATATGTTTACTAGTTTAGGGAAAGAGACTTAGCCATTTATTAATGGTATTCATAGGGGACACTGGGTCATAATAGAATAAGAAACAAATTAAGAGAATAAACCAAAGACAGGAGAATTAAGTTAATTAGCCATGTTAATTGAAATGAATGCTTCCATGGTATAAACAAGCAGCAAAGAAGAGCAGAAAGATTCATTGTTTCTACTTTATAAATTCCCTAGGGCAATTATTGTTTTCATTGAGTGGTGATTTAAAAATGAAAGCAAACTACGGATCAATATTTTATGGATTTGTTTTTCTAAATATATGTGTAAGTAAGAAACATGATTAGTTACTAGAAGTAGAAATGCTGGCAGGAAGCAAACAGACAGACATATAGGTGCTATGTTCAGATGTCAATACATAGAGGGTCATCCTAGCATTAGTTTGGCTATTCAGTGACCCATGCATACTTTAATATATATAGGCTTTTTCTTCATATTTATTTCTCTATTCTTGCAGCAAATGGCCATATCTAAGGCTCATTTGAAAATTATTTGAATGCACAGCAGGGAATATAATAACACTGAGCTTTCTGGTTCAATAAAAATAAAAGGAATGGTCATACAGTACTTCCTTTCTGATTCATGAAAACTTGTAGTATTTACTTTGATGCAAAACGTAAAAATTTAAAACTTAGTTTTATGTACTGTATGCTGGAAAAGACAAAGTTGAAAAGCATCGCGCATATGCTGAACAAGGCGGGACATGTGTCTCTGTCCCACATCTATTCTGGGGTTATACATTTGTGACAACAGTGGGTGAGGCAGGAGGATGTCTGGAATCTCTTTTCATGTGTGTGCAATTCCTAGCAAGTCATTTCCCCTTCGTTCTCATGATAACTGAACAGGTCCTAAAAACGAGGAAGTAATAGTAATATGCATATTCTTTATGAATGAAGCTGAAGACACAAAGTCATCCCAGATTTTATTTATTGGTCCTTCCATTCTTCCTCCCTCTTTCCTTCTTTCCCTCTCCCCACCCACCTCTCTCTCTCTCTCTCTCTCTCTCTCTCTCTCTCTCTCTCTCTCTCCCTCCCTTTCTCTCCTTCTCTCTCTCTCTCCTTTTTTTAGAGACAAAGATTTTGGAAATCACTGTGTAGATTAGATTGGCCCTGAACTCTTAGATTTTCCTACCAACACTTGTAATATAGTACATTCCACTCTAAGTGAAAATCCAAACTTCTGAGTATTTGCATTAGTAATACTGCATTAAAAATTGATTATATTGAATAGTTTACCACCAATTTTTGGCTACACAAATTAATTTGGATGAGAATAATAAAGACACTGATTCTGTGAAGACTCTGTTTATATATACATAAAACTGCTATATATGTGTATGAACACATACACACACACACAGGCAGACACAGCAGTTACAGAACAATCTCTAGCTGAACCTGGCCATCCATACATGACCATCCATAATTTCTACAACAAGGTGAACCTTGTGTCCACAACAGAAGTATGTTCACTGAGCTATCATATAAGTTTCCTTTCAAAATTTTAAGGGATAAAAAACAAAATAAAAAAAAAAGAGAACTAAGGAAAGTCAACTCATGGTATTGTAGTTTCTGACTTGTGCATCCTATCAAAAATATTATAAATCAGTTTTGAAAATTCTCCTTAGCTTTTCAAATCTCTTTGCCTCAATTCCTCCTTCTGATGAAAATTATAATCTTTTAAATCTTCAGAATTTTGACTTGGCAAACAAAAATCGTTACAAATATTTGGCTAAATATCCTCTTGTATTCTTGTGACTCCATAATTTATCATCACCATCACTATTATTATTACTTGCTTTATCTTTCAACTAATAATTTTTGTATCAGCTGTATCTTGACTTCTAAACCAGATGTATATTTTAAATCATAAAATATGTTGCTCTTTTAAAGTTATTTTCTTTAATTTTTGAAAATTATTTATATTTTTATTTCTCTGTGCGTGAGTGTGTGTGTGTGTGTGTATGTGCATGCAGAATTATGAGCACACTTACCATGTTTACCCCATGAATGCCAGAATAAAAATTGCAAAAGTTTACTTCAACTTAGTGGATCTCAGGGATTGAACTCAAGTCACATGTAGTGACAGGTTTTTATTCAGTATGTTACCTTACTATCCCATAAGGGATTTTCTTGTTACATATATAAAACAACTGGAAAATTGTGTCATATGCTTTACTTATAGAAAAACTTTAATCATATTTATTTACTCCCGTGTCCAATAACTACAATCCGGAAGAATTTGTTGCATATGATTATACTTTCTGATGCGTCTACTGGTATTTAGACATCATTTCCTCTTCCCTTATATTCTGTTTTTCAACCATGAGTTGTACACTTTTTTTAACTCACATTTTTTTTTGTTGTTGTTTCGTCTCCTGAATCTTGACTAGTTTCCCCTTTCCACCCCTCCCAGCACTCTTTCCACCTCCTCTCTGCCCTAGATCTCCCCTCCATTGTTGCCCTTAAGAAAAGAGCAGAACTCTAAGAGACAACAACCCTTCCTTGAAACTGTGAGAATTATTTTAATTAAAGACAGCGATCCCATCCAAAAATGAATTTATAATTGATTGTTACACCCTCGATGGGAATGGGTTTACTATAAAATCAAAATTCTTTTAAATTAGTGAACTGAGTTTTTGACACTCATTTATTTGGATTCAATTCATTCATCAACACAATGAGGAATTAGATGGCGTTTGGTTGCAGTTTTCTCATTGTATTCGGTATGATTATTCTTGTCCCCCTCTTCATTAATATTGCTGTAAATACCTGTATTTCTCAATCTACCCGTCATATTGGTTTGATGTGTGTGAAGCATAGAGCAACACCCTGAGTGAGTGCAGTCTTCTTGATGCTGTGTTGTTCTTTGTCCGGGGACAAGAAGGACTCTAAGTGTTGTTTCCACACTCCAGAGACTTCAGAACTAGAAACTAAGCCACAGAAATTATACTGTGTGACATATAGCCTCTAGAAAACTCTACTTCTCTGTTCCATTTTTTTCATCTTATAATAATGACTCTTTGTTTCTCTCAGAATATTCTTAAATTTCTTGTCAGAGCTGAAGTTTCCAAAACCTTCACAATCTTAGCTTATAGTTTTCAGAGGCAGGTTAGTCCTGGCTACATATACACATAGCACAATTACATCAAAAGAAAGGAAAGTCCTTACGCTACAGAAATTTATACAAATCATATTTAAATTGTATGGACTGCCACTGTGATTCCTACCTCCTAGTTTATTGAAATGTCACCAAATAAACTTCTGCGTTTATTGTCATTAGCTTCAAATTTACTCTATTCATAAAATTTTACATATCAGGCTAAGAAGTCCGTTCTATCTATCTATGATGTAGCTTTCAGAAAATTGAAATGGGCTTTACTCCTCAAACAATCCTGTAACTACCATTTAAACAATTGTATCACACGTAGATAAGATACAGATATATAAATAGAATGAAAACAGACTTCGTGGAAAGTGTGTCATGATTGTAGATAATTGGCTCAATTCAAGTTACATAGTTTTTGCTTTAGAAGACAGTTTTTACTATTTTTAATTTTGTAAATGTATGAGTCTCTGCTTACCTAAGTGCAGGTTTCTAAGGAGGTTAGAGATGTTAGATTCGCTGGATTTAGTGTTACAGGTGGTTATGAGCTACCTGACATGTGTTTGGGAATGCAATTTTGTTCTCGTGCAAGAGCAGTGTGTGCTCTTAACCAACGTCATCTCTTCCTCTGCCCCAAACATAAAATTAATTAATTTATTTAAAAATTCAAAGGCTGACTAAAATTTTCTTAGCACAGTTTCAACAATTAATTGCCATTCACTTACAGTCTTGGCAATACCATAGACAGTTCTAATTTTATTTTTGATTGGGAATCGACGTATTTGTATTGGCATACATTCATTGTAGTTTGTACTGGAATTTGTAAATACTAATCTCTGTCAATTTATCTCATGTATTCATGATATTCACTCTCTGAACTCTTCCCTGTATTCTTTGTAACAATTTTCCTTTCATTCCTCTTTCTTTTATGATATTTCATTCTTTTTTAATTAAATTTTTTCATTTATTTTCACAGTTTCCCCTCCCTCCTATCATCGTGTTACCTCTCCCTACCTCCCATGTATCCCCTCCACCTTTTCCATCTCCCTCAGAATGGGGCAGAGTTCTGATGGGTCATAAATAGTTTTTAAAGTGTCTAATATTATCAATAAGAAAAATGTTAAACTGTTTTAAGATTTTTCTCTTGCCCAGTAAGATTTGCAAACATCAAGGAAACAACGGACAGCAAATGTGCACGGGGATATGGGAGCTCTCATACATGGTTAGTAGAACTTCAAAGTGGTCCAAAATATGGAAATCATTGTCAAGACTTGTCAAAAATTTAAAAAGTTGTTCTGACTGTGTAACCCAATTGTACTCATCCATGTTACATATCCAGAGGACTTAATAGCCTGCAACAGAGATACTTACTCAGCCAATTAGTTCCTTGGAGTTTCAAACATATATATAATTTATCCTGAGCAGCAAACCCATAGATGTTTTGATGGACTGTAGAATTTATATTCTAACAGTAAAGAGATTAATATGGTTGTTTGCTTGACAAAGCTTCTCTTAACTAAACTGACACATATTGAAGTGAATCATATTTAGTTTATGGAGAATTTTTTAAAAGTATTCTTTACTAAGAATCTTTTTTTAATTTCTTTATTGTTAAAATAAAAATTTACACTTCCTCCCCTTGTCCCAGGCCCTCCCGCTCCCTCACTACCCCTCCTTCCTTCCCCTGCTTCCTTAAGAGGGGGCAGGGTACCCTGCCCTGTGGGAAGCCCAAGACCCTCCCCACTTCATTCTATATGCCTAAGAAGGTGTGCATCCATATAGAATAGGTTCCCAAAAAGCCAATACATGCAGAAGAGATAGGTTCCAGTGCCATTATCATTGGCTTCTCAGTCAGCCCCCATGGGCAGCCACATTCAGAGAGTCCAGTTTGGACATCTGCTCATTCAGTCCTGGTCCAGCTGGATTTGATGAGCTCCCAATAGATCAGGCACACTGTCTCAGTTGATGGGCCAGCCCTTTGCGGTCCTAACTTCCTTGCTCATCTTCTCCCACCTTCTGCTCTTCGACTGGACCTTGGGAGCTCAGTCCCTTGCTCTGATGTGAATGTGGGTCTCTGTCTTTATCTTCATCCTGGGGTGAAATTTCTGTGGTGATGATCAAGATATTCATCAATGTGAGTATGAGACAAGGTTAGTTCAGGCACCCTCTCCTCTACTGCCCAAGTACCTAGCTGGGAACACCCCTGTGGACACCTGGGATGCCCAAACCCAAAAGATGAGTATGGTATGTACTCACTCATTAGTGGACCTTAGCCATAAACAAAGGGCATTAAGCCTGTAGCTCACAAGCCTAGAGAAGCCAAATTGCAAGGTGAACGCAAAGAGAAACATATATAGATCCTCTTGGAAACCGGAAGCAAACAAGATGCCTGGCAAAAGTAGGAAGCACGGGTGCGGGGATGGGGGTGGGCAAAAGGGAGAGGGGGAGGGAGAAGGGAGACGGAAAGAACTGGTGAGAGCTTGGGGGAGTGGGAGGGTGGAGATGGAGGAAGGGTGGATATTGGAGAAGGGAATAAGATATCTAGATTAAGGGAGTCATTTGAGGATTGGCAAGAGACTTTACTAAGAATCTTAAATCCAATTGGAATTTTTGTAGTTAATGAGACTTTTTTATTGTATAAGCAACTTCTGACTTTAAAACATAGAACACATTATTTATTATTTTCTTCTTTTACAAAGTAGAGAGGGATGGTCACCTTGTGGAGAGATTTTCTAAATGTATTTCATTTAACTAAGTAGTGAAAATCATGTGAATATTCTATTTCCATTTTTAAGTTTAACATTCCATAACAAGAAAATATATTTTAGTGGGAAAAAGGCAGTTATTCTTGTGATATTGTAATATTCCTGAAAGATAAGAATGAGATATATACAGTTGAAAAATCAACAAATTTAGAACACTATACCAAAAATAAATATGCCTCTCATAAATTAACTACAGGAATGACAGTATTAATTTTATACTTATGGTATGCATTTCCCCTCATCACAATAATATTTCACCTATTACTACAGAAAATATGGATTCCAATATGATTGGGAGTGACATTTATCCTTTCTCCTGATTTATTCAGCATTGATTTCAAATTTTCTTGTTGTCTGTTAGCTCCATTCTGGGCTTTCCAGAAGTCATGACACATGGAGAAAGAACTTAGTTCCTCATCTAAAATATGATATATTTTTGTCAAGGCCAGTAATGGGTTGGGGCCAAGGTCTGCAGGAATTGTCACTTGGCTACTGGGATCTTCCTCCTTAAGGAATAGTGGTTATCAGGCATATATATGTTCACTCTGTGACACACTTGAGGTATCCTGTGTTCCCCGGCTGTACCATTGCTTAGCTAGCTTCCTCTTCATATCATCCCAGTGCATGACACTTTCCTGCTGACACCGTGGTAATTTATTCCCCAAACTGTATGTAAGATGCTGTATATCTTAACCAACTTGCTTGATGTAATCCATGTATTTATGTAATGCTCCTATTCCCAGAATTCTGTCTTCTTTGTTTTCTCATCCTTGTTTATCGCCTTGAAACCTCACCATCTGAGACCCTTATTCATGTGGGTTTGGGTTATGTTGTATTTTATGGTCTATATTCATTTTCTTCCCTCCTTGTTGTGGAAGCTATTGGTTGAAATCCTTCCTGTTATTTAAGCATCTGTTAGTATTTAATTAATTGTAACTAAAATAAACAATGTCAATGAAACTATTTAATTCTACACAAATTTTATTAAGTATTGTAATATGTTGAAACTAACTCTTTGTAGTAGTTATATAAATAGCAATTATATAATTAGAATTTCAGTGCAATAAAAATTGCCTCTCAGTTCAGATAGGGCACATAAATACTTATAGAAAAGCTTCATTGGGAATAATCTACAATTGTAAGAGCTCATTCCTTAAACTTTTGATATGGATAAAAGATTATGAACACTTTGGGGATGTAAAGATGACTCCGTGGTTAAGAGCACTGTCCTCCCTTCCCGATGACCTGGATCAATTCCTAGCACCAGTACGGGAGCACATAACCATAGGTAACCACAGATTCGGGGGATGCAATGTTATCTCCCAGTCTCTGTGGGTACCATGCCAGCACCTTATTCATAGACCACATGCAAGCAAAGCACTCATCAACTCAAAGTTGAAAACTAATGTAAAAAATGAATTATGGATACTTATATTCTAAATTATGCAGTACTATATAGTCAGTGGTCTATCTTTAATATTAAAGTTAAAGAATCTCTAAATACATAAGACACTTCATAAATGTATTCAAATTATGGGCAAAATGCTTTCTTCAAATGTAGTGTTGGACAATAGGCTACCCAAGTCTTAATTATGAGTATATTCATATTACTTATATTTGGATATTATTTGTAAAGATTTGGTTGTTGTAGTTGTACTAATTTTCACAGATTTGCCATAACAAAGTACTGTTGGTTACTTAGTTAAAATCAGTAACTGTTATCTTTTGCTCCTGGAGGCTAAAGGTATAAAATCATTTTGTTAGCATGAACATGCTTTCCTGGAAACTCCTTCAAATAAACGTGTCCCACGCCTGGCTTAGTTTCAATTGCTCTGGTGCTCCTTGCCATTTCTTGACTTGTAGAAATGTTTTAGAACATGTGTATAATCTTGTCTCATTTTACTTTAAGGCTATTAGTAAGAGGGAATTAAGACGAGTTTTACTCAACTACATTTTTTTAATCTTGTCTCATTTAACTTTAAGGATACTGGTAAAATGGAATTAAGACTCACTCAAGCTCACTTAAATGGTACACCTAACTCAAACTTGTTTTCAAGCAAGCTTCACCTTCCCAAGAGTTGGAAATTCAGCACATTTGCAAATCAAGCAAACGGTACGGTATTATTAAGGGTCCTCACTATGTGGAACCAAATATTAACCGAGCATGTTTTCCCTTTGACCAACATCTCATTCTCTCCATCCTGTAGTCTACACAGCTCCCACTTTGCATTTTTAAGAATGACTACTTTCTAATTGTCTGATTTGATAAATCAACCTTGCTAAGTTGTTACACATAACTATTACATTGAATAATAATACCTCCCTACAGAGCCACGTGGATTTCTGTGAGTTCAAGGCCTGCCTGGTCTACAAGAGCTAGTTCCAGGACAGGCTCGATGGCTGCAGCAAAACCCTGTCTCGAAAAACTAAAATTATGATGCTGCTGCTGCTGCTGATGCCTATCTAGTAAATCTATAGAGATACTTATTTTTCACTAATGTGAAACCTTCAGTAGGCTGTTGGACTACAAATACTATCCCATAACTATTAAAATCTATCATTATTGATTTACGGGATAATAATTGCAAGTGTCCGGCATTGTTCTGTGAAATAACTATTTCATAAGGTGAAATGTCAGAAGAATATTTTCAAGTTCAGAGAAAGATGCAGTACACACATATTTCTCTTTATTCCCTTAGTCTTTCCCTTTTTCATCCTTCAAGTCATTATCTCTAGATTTCCACTCATTTAACTTTTCAAACAATATTGTTTTCCTATGCATACTTTTCTGATACATGGCTTTCTGATACATCTCAGAGTCTAGCCTTACTTTTGTGTTATGAATTTCTACTGTCTCCTTAACAGTTGCATCTTAGAAGTATTTGCTTGTTATTCTTATTTTCACAAATGGTAATAAATAAAATATTTCCTTTATTTGTGAGTAGAATTTCTCATAACTTTTAAATTTACCCAATTATAGATGCTGAGTTAGTAGACTTTAAAAAAGCAATTCAAACATCCATATTTTACCAAAATAGAACTTTCTAAATCAGTATTCTCATGGATATTATTTGTAAGAGGAAAGATCAAATAAAATATTGAAACAGCAAGCTGTCAAATTCAGTGATTTTAAAATGATGTATTTAATGACTAGGTTATTTTTTATGCTATGGAAATTATTTGGTGTCAATAGCAGTTATGTATATATTATATTGACTATTAATGAATGCAAACATATTGGACTGTATTTCAGAATGTAAACAGACTGGAATTACAGGGCATATTATCTTCTAAAGAAAGAAAATTAAACTCATTCATGAAAGTTTTTTAAGTAGCTCAGCTCTCTTTTTATAAATTATTGCATATTTACAAAGAATTTTATATTCTTGTCCAATAGACATGCAAAATGGAAGAAAAATACAGAAAGTACAAGAAATGAGTCCACAATTTTATTCGTTAAAATTAAACAATGGATATGACAGGATGTGGATGTGGCTTGTTTATCTGGACATCTGAAAATATTATAATCATAATGGAAGGAAAAATAGACTCCAATCACATGTAAAGAAATGGCACAAGGAAATATAAATACAATTTCTAGCATATGTAGTCATGTATCTATTATTTCTGTAAAACCCATAATTTTCTAAGTAATCCAAAAATACACAATCAAAACCACACTTACAAAAAAATCACATTTTATTTCAATAATTCATCAGGCAACAGATTCCTTGATATAAACAACATTCCAAGATGATTAAATACAGTAAAAAGTTTCAAAATGTACTCATGGTCTGTAATGGAGTGCTGCCAAACCATCTTTAATTTGAATATGTTGAATGCATATTACATACCATAATTCTGATTTCATACAACATAGCCTTTTGAAATCATGTTTTTTCATTTAAAATACACATATAGGCTGGGCAGTGGTGGTGTGTGACTTTAATCCCAGCACTTGAGAGGCAGAAGCAGGTGGATTTCTGTAAGTTCAAGGCCAGCCTGGTCTACAGAGCAAGTTCCAGAACAGGCTCCAAAGCTACACAAAGAAACTTTGTCTTGAAAACCCAAAAAAAAAATTGTATATATCTTTCTCCACCTTTCCCCTACCTTCACCACTAAAGTTTAGGCGAGATCACAGATGAGGGAGCAAAAAATACAATAAGAGACAAGTGTTATCGAGGAGTGCAAAGTTGGGAATAAAACACGTGGCTCTCTCACCCATAAACTCACCCCAACTCTGGTTAACTGCACAAGACCTTCTCAATTAATCCAGATAAAACTCAGGTACAGATGAGGTGTACAAATGAAGGATGGGCACTGTCCTCGTTCCTTACTGAGGAGTTGTTGGTAATCACCAGCTCCTGGCAAAGAGAATGCTATTTTCCTTGAAGGTGAGACCACTAGAACATCTTGTGTCCCACTGAATTGTTCCATATTCACATTCATAGAGGCGGCACTAATCGGACTTAACCTGTTGTTGAGCAATCGGAGAAGCTTAGCAAGTTGGGAAAAAGCCACGTTGGAGGGAATTTGAGGGCAGTAGGAAGGAGAAAATGGAAGGTGGGTGGGATGGTGTTTCATTTTGTACATGTATGAAATTCTCAAGATTAAAGCAAAATAGCAAAATCAGAAAAACAGAGAAGTAAAAGATAGGTTAATGTTCCTGTCTACTCTCTGAGATGAGGAGTTTGAACTGTATCTTATACTGTGTGAATGCTACATTTTAGAACTGAAAACATGTAGACATGAAAGGGATAATTTATTTTCTCAAAGGTAAACAGTTTTTAATTTATTGCAACCAACAACACCATAGTTCCTTCTTAAGTGCTATATTTTTGACCAAAGGTCAAGAAGAAGAAATAGAATCTGCTAACATGAGAAAATAGCTGAAACCTCCCTACACAAACTGTTGTTGCCTAGTAAGTGAGAAAATATTCTGCAGCAGACTCAGAGGGCAGACTTCCAATCCCAGCGAGCGGGAGACAGATGCACTTTGTGCTTAAGGACAAGCATGCAACAGGCTGTCATGGTGAGAGAGGGGCTTGCAACGCCCTGCCTGCACACAGTCTAAAGCCATTGACTGTTGATTGCAATGGAGTACTGCTGCGCACAAACGCCTTTCTGTTCTCTGTGCGCTACCATACAGTTACTGAGCTGCTTCGGGCTAGGGGCTGGAGATTGAAACACACAAATACACACGGACAGACAGAGAGGGAGACAGCACAGACAGAGAGACAGAGACACGGACCTCTAGTCACTGGTAAGAAGCCCTTTATTCAGTAGCACCATGGAGGCTTAAATACCCAACAGTCAGGTGGGCCAACAGGTGAAAACCTCATCCTCTGATCCTCAAGGCAACACATGCTCGTGAAGCAGAGCTGGTAAACAACGTTGACACAGCTTTTAGTAACTTGAATCAGAAGGAAAGTAAAGATCTCTAGCAGGGAAGAGCAGCTGGAAGCCAGGACTCCAAATGGTCCCAACAGAATACTGTTCCCTTACAAGTTGCCTGGGCTCCAGTGGGTGGCCCTACATTCATGTATACATGGGCAGTATTTGAACTTAGTGACTTAGAAAGAAAAATAATAATGATAAAACGAGTATACAAAGTTGAGAAGGGTTATGAGCAGGACTTGAAGAAATGTAGGGGAACAGCGGGAAACTAATAAGAACTAACACTATCAAAGTGCATTCCATACATATATGAAATTCTCAAAGACTAGATAATTAAAATTAAATGTAAAAAAATGGAAATAGAGTTTCCCACAGTTAAATTTCAAATACTTCATAATTTTAAGTCCTGTGTCTATGCTTATAATTTTTTAATTATAAGCATTATATTAATTGAAAGCTCGTAGATACATTCAATTATGGAGTACATTGTGACACTTTAACATGTGTATAATTGATATATAATAAATCGAGCTAATTAATGAAACCATAACTTATTTTTAGAGGGAAGATATTTAAAATGTACTTCCTTGGTTATTACAATATTAAGAAGTAATACTGCTGACTATTGTCATCTTGCTGTGCAATTAATCTATATTCTATGCAGCTTGTATGGAAAAATACAGATATATTCTTAGCAAATGATCCAAATGCAGCCAAATATAAATGATATTTTACCTATTATTTTCATTTGTTTTAATTCTGAAGTTTGAGGGCTACGATGTCATTTCTTAGGCAGGTAGACTTTCAGTTGCTCTCTAAAACAATTCTCCAAATTAATAAGTATAATTTCATATTTTTAACATTTATTGATAATGGTGTAATTTCGGGATCCAATCCGGAGAAATCTGACACGACACAGGTACTGATGTGTCATCAGGCACATTGTTGCAGAGAAGAGGACAGCACATCCTCTGGAACTGAGAGAGGACAATGGCCAAAAGGACCATTATGGAAGCCATATCCTCTTGAGAGGTAGCATGAATAAGGTCTAATCTATAGCTTAGACAGTTTTTGTACAATTTATAAAATCTTGAGAAGAGGTAGGGTGATTTTCTATCCAGGTGACTCACAGGTCTTATAGGTTTGGCTCTTAGAAGAGGGATCAAAAATGTACCCCTGTATTTGTTTGCTGTTTGTTTCAAAGAGCTTTCTGTTGGATAGTAATATTTGTAAGATCTAACCAGACTTAGTTGTCTATTAATGACCTTCCAGGTAGTGTTAGATGCCAGGTTTCCTTCCAGGACCAGTCCTCTGAACAGTGTGTGGAGCCTTCAATTTCCCGTCTTATATTACAAGGATGTAGATTTTAAGAGTGGCATTCATCAAAATTTCAAAACTAATAACACCCTTGTAACTACTTAACAGTGGCCATGTAATATTATGGAAATACCTCTCACAGTCTAAGAGACTAGACTTAACAGCCAGACTTAACAATACACTTTCAGGTCACTTAAGACTTAAGGCTTCTGCCCCACTGTGTATTCCAGCTGCTTGTTTAGCTTGCTTTTATGAGAACCATGTAGCAATAAGCCTTACTTGTCTTGGATGTTCCATGTAATTCAGCACCATAGTTGCAGTCTTAAATTCTGTACTCTTCCCTGACCCAGAAAAAATGCACATGTATCATTTGTTGAAGGCAACAGAATGTTGAAAGCAATCTTCTAAAATCTACCAGAAAGGCTAATGCAACATTTATGGATATTGGATGCTAAGCAGTAATGTTTACTAGTTGAGTCAGTTTGTGTTTCTCAGAGGCAGTGACTAAGTCCTTTTTAAAACCAGGTTAAAATTTTCTGCAAAGCATCACATCCTTACCCATATAATGTATTCTGTGCTGTCCAATAAAAGAGAAAATAGAGCATTTTGTTAGGACAGACACACAAAAGACGGACTCAGGAACAGTCATACAGAGACACAAACTTGGGGACAAAATCACAAGACAATTTTCAGGTAGGACAAATTCAGACTCATCGCAGAGTGGATTGAAGATATAAGGAACATGGAATAGAGGCTGGGAATTTGGGTTCTAAAGGGAGCGCTTTTATTTCCTTCCTTAATGTGACACGTGTGAGTTGTTGGTGACTTTAAGCACAAATGTGTTTAATCTATACACTTAGCAATCTGATATGTAAATGTAGAAAAGGAATAAGCTGTGGTTGTTGCTAGATTTAGGCTACTGCCGTTAAAGGGAGTAGTCTGCTCACGGTTGTGGTTGAAGGCCAAGAGGTAAACTGCTGAGGATCTGCAACTGCCAGACTCTTTTAGCAACTCAGGGCATCAAATGTCAAGAGGGAGAGAGTGTGTAGGTGTATGAATACATCACATACAAAGCCACGGTAACTCAGTTATGTGAGTTCAAACTCAGTATTTTCCCAAACATCTTATCTCTAAACATGAGAGTTGAATTAATTTTTCATACTTTTAATCCCTCAGAGTGGAGACTAACCTGTAACATATGAAAACCTTGTGGGACATAAAGAAGACATAGCCAGTTCATAGTAAATATTTTCACTACCTATTACTGACCATTTGAACATAACTGCTTTCTGGGGTCTCTGTTGCATAAATCAGATGGATGATGTACTCAGAAGGAGGTTTAAAAAGATATAAAGCAGAAAGAAAATGATAAAAGAAGAATTTTTAGTAATATAGCTATAGCTTAGGTATGTTTGAAGACTACAATTTATAAATTAATTCTCTTGGTCACATGGTTCGTATATAATGCTAAGCTTGTAGAAGAGAAAATTTCCAAATGTAACCTAAAAATTGTGAAAGCTCTCTCGCGCGCCAACTCTTGTCTACACTGGGAATAATACCTGGTGAGACTAGAGGGCCATATGTCTGTAATGACAACTAATGATTATGCTGGAGAAAACTACCATCTGTATTCTTACGTATCCTAGGTGACTGTTGAAACTCTGAAGTTCTGTTTTGTTTCCCACCAATATCTAATTCAACAAAATAATATGCACCTGTTATGACAAAAATAGAACTGCTGGGTTAAGCCTGATTGCCTAGTAATTAATCGTATTGGAGGAGTATGAAGTGCATTAGAACTTACCATGCATGTAACATTGACAGGTTTTGTTGAAAAAAGATCATCCAGGAAAATTAACATCCTTTTATGAATTGAGTTACTCCTCATAGAAAGTAGTAGTAATTCTGTAGAAATAAAGTTCTTTGTATAACTTTATTTAGAATCCTTCTAAGCAAATGAATCATATCTTGATTTAGGTACACATCAAATTCTCAAGGCCCATTCCATTAGAAAAAAAGTCATAAGCACTAACCTAAACAGGAGAAAAAAAATCAAAGATAAATTTTAAAACTACGTTTCATGAGAAAAGAATGAATTAAAATGCCAAAATTGAACGTTTTATATTGTCTTAATGTGACAGGGTAAGACAGTACCTCTATCTTTTAATTTGTTGAGGCCATTACCATTTAGTAGAATTTGATTTCCTTGATGAAAAATATTTTGGAAAATTCCCCAACTTTATTAGAGAAGCCTAAGTTTAAAATGTGCCCCTGACTCCATTATTGCATCTTAGCTTCTGCTAAACTGCCTGCTTGTGCCAAACTCCCCCACCAGCTAAGGGCTTATCATAGCTTCTGTTAACCTGCTTGCTTATGCAAAACCTCCTGCTGCAGCTGTAGAACAAGACTCCTTAGAAAGCCCCTTGCTCTAAATGCTCAGACTCCATTTAGGTCCTGAAGACCTGTGTTTAGTCCCCACCAGCTGGAATATTTTCAGTTGTCTATGAATGGTGTTTGAGTCATCGTCTGTGGGTGGCTACTCATAACATTAACATTTAATATTCTAAATAATGCATGCCAATTAATTATTTCTTTAAAAGCTGTTGTTTAAAATAATATAGCTCCAAATGATGTCTCAAAACATTTTCCTTATCAAATTATGTCCAGGAGAATATCAGGAAACACCAGGGATGTATTAGCAAGCTCATTGTAACTGTCCCTACTAGCTTTAAACAAAATGCCTTCCCTGGGATTTGTACACTCTTCTATGTTTGTCTCCTCCTTTATGCTGAAATTTCCTTTATATAAACTGACTCCTAGTACACATGGAATCCTGATCCTAAATTTTCCAAAGCACCAGCAACTGGAGCTTCAACTCAAGAATATTAGTTGACTGATTATAGTAACATTACATAGGATCAATTTAATTAAAAATGCACAGTCTCTGAAATATAGAGAATAAACGTACATACTGATTTTAAACAAATAGAAAACAAAATATTTTGAAGAAATGTATTTAACAAAATTATAACATGGCTGATTCACAAACTGGACTATTGACAGTTCTATAATGTGATTTCTGATAGAGATAAATAAGTGAGAATTGAATGACAGCCCCACTTTGAACTTGAGGCTTGAAGATATGGTTGAGAGTAGACAGGATATTATAACAACAATGAATCAGAGGAAAAAAAAACTATAGTTAGGAGAGGCCAAACCAGCTAGAATGTTAAGAAGAGAGAGAAAGAGAGAGAGGGGGAGGGAGAGGGAGACAGAAAGAGAGAAAGAGAGGGAGGGAGAGGGAGAGAGAGAGAGAGAGAGAGAGAGAGAGAGAGAGA
>JAQHUG010000004.1:2819255-2832645 GCA_028555095.1 Dicrostonyx torquatus
TTTGCATTCCCACCAGCAATGGAGGAGTGTTCCCTATTCCTTTCTTATGAATGTTTCCAGTTGCATCCTTTCTTCCTACAAACAGCAAAACCTCATCCTTCTTGATTGCTGAAAAAATTTACATAGTGTATTGGCATCACATTGTCTTTTTCCATTCCTCTGCTATTGGAATTTACCCTAGTTCTATAACGTAGTTACTGAAAAGAGTGCTCAAGCTTCTGGCATACACGTGACCCTGTGGTATGCGGACTGTGTGCATGGAGTTGTTCAGGTACATGGATCACGTGATACATCTACTCATAGTTTTGTATCACATTATGAATAACTTCATATCCTTGGTTGGATGTGACTGTAAAGTGCATATGTCAGAGGGCAGAACTTGTGAACTTTATATGATAGATCCATACATTTTACTAAATAGAAAGAAAACAATTTTTTAATCTGTAGGAGTCTACCAGACAAAATAAAAATAGCACATAGAGCCTCTGTCCCCGAAAGTCGAAGAGGAACCCTATTGAGACTATGTGATTTATAAAACTATTTTCACCTATTAAAATTTCTGTATTTTAAAGGTTCAAAAAACTCAAGTAAAGAAGCTTCCAGATACAGTCATAATTCTTAAAAGTAAATACAGAGAACACTTAGCGGTGCCTTGAGGTGACCAGCGGGCCTCCTGGAAGGAAGGCTTCATATCAGGAGAGTAGAGTTTCAAGACTGGGCTTCAGTCCCAGGAGAAATGGTACAGCACCAAACCCACACCTTCAAATACAGCAAGAACAGGTCAACCTACAAGGTTATTCTTGTGTAAGGGAAAAGTGAAGTAAATAATCACCAATTGAGTTATTTTAAAAGTCAATAGAAGAAATCCTTAATAGTGGAAGTATTATAACAAAGTAACTCAGAATGTCACGGATAAGCCGGGTGGTGGTGGTGCACGCCTTTATTCCCAGCACTCGGGAGGCAGAGGCAGGCGGATCTCTGTGAGTTTGAGGCCAGCCTGGGCTACAAGAGCTAGTTCCAGGCTGTGAAGCCACAGAGAAACTCTGTCTCAAAAACCAAAAAAAAAAAAAAAAAAAAAAAAACGGATAATACCAAATGTATATTTTCTTCTCTCAAGGTTTGTTTTAACTTGACAGGGGAACAAAAATACTATAACATTTGTCAGGGCTCAATAATTTAAGAGCAAAGCATGCTAAGTACTACTGTGTTATAAAGAAGGGGGTTGTTAATTGAAGTTTTTGAAATGATAAAATGTAAACAATAGTAAAATAGAAGTATTCATACTCTGGTGTAATGTGCATTTCCATATATTTTACATATCATAGAAAAACTATATATATATATAGTAGTAATAATGCATATATATACTTATGTGTATGTATGTATATATACACATACGTGGGGCCTGGAGAGATGTCTCAGAGGTTAATAATAAACACTGCTTACTCTTCCAAAGGTCCTGAGTTCAATCCCCAGCAACCACATGGTGGCTCAGAACCGTCTGTGATGAGATCTGCTGTCCTCTTGAGAAAGAGACCTGGTCAGTCGTCCTCATCTACTTAGACCATGAAACCCAATATGGACAAGTTCAACACAACCGCCATATATAGGCTGCCCAAACATGCTTCAGCCTTGCCAGGGAGTGCATTTTATTTAGCTTTCAATATAGATACGTGCTTAGAGCTATAGATGACTAAAAACTAAATGAAGTTTTGAAAATGTTTTGTGTAAGTAACTCTATAAACAGAAAAAGCAAGAATGAATTGCCTTAAGTCACTGACTCAAGCTTGACTTGGGGTACGGATGGCGAGTGGTGTCAGAGGTGGGTTTGTGTCTCTGCTCTGCTATATAAATCTGCTTTGTAATTCTGTGGAAATAACTTCCCAATGTTTAGGATTTCCATCTGTCTGAAGATGTTACATAAAATTTCACTTGTGACCTGAAAAGGAACTGCTTTGAATAGAGTCTGCCACATGGTAAATGGTGTAAAATAAGTGGCATCCAGCTACCCTTGCTGCAAATAGGGAAGGAGTGTGTGACATCTTCCTCCGCAGTTACCAGCATTTTTGCCCCTTTTTGTATTTCCTTCCTGACAGGGAGCAGAAAAGAACCTTTCCAGAGCTGTGTTTGGACACCTTTTAAATTCCACTGGAGATTTTCTTTTTAATTGGCAGAATGTATCAGATTGGAATTCTTATTTTTTACTTGTCATTATTATTTTTATATGGTTTTACTCTACAGAACTAAGGAATTTTCATAATGGCATAAAATAAGTTAAAAAGCAAATATTCTTTTCCAGTCACATATTGCTTATTTGTAATATTTTTCTATATTTCCATATTACAACATAGAAAATATTTGCATCCTAAAAGGCAGCATGCAAAAGTTGTATCTATCTGTCTGTCTGTCTGTCTATCTGTTGGTCTGTCTGTCTGTCTGCCTATCTATCTTTCTGTCTATGTCTGTCTGTCTATCTTTCTGTCTATCTATCCTATATGCACCACAATGTATCTTAGAAGAAATATTTTACAGAGAATTTAACAAAAGTAGTTATAAAATAAGTTTGGCAGAATCACATGAAATATCATAAAGAAAGAAGAGAGTAAGTGACTGTAAAAATGTGCCAAGCTGTACGCATTTCTGTTAGTCTTGGCATAGTAAAAGCATTTAATTACTATAAAGCTGTATCTATTAAACATGATTAATAGATTGTTTTGGTGATGCTGGAATAACATTGCATAATGAATTATTGTTAGTGGTTTATAATGGCCAATCTGCATGAGAATAATTGGTGACACATTAAAATTTTCATTTACTAGCAAATGCCATATGGATGGACCAGTGGATAAGCTGCATGAACACACAGTTTTCGACAGAAGTTTTACAGACCTGTGAGGCTCAGCATGTTTTCTGTACTTTGAAAATGGAAATGGAAACTGTAGTGTATGCTCTTTCTCATCACTAACACTATCAAGTAGCAACAATCACACAGGTCACTTGATTTATGATTCCACTTGTTTCTTATTTGCAGGGCTAAGGATTGAATGGACCTTTGGCCTTGCAATAATAGACAAATGTCACAAAACTGAGGTATGTCCCCAGCATATTCATTATTGTGTTAGATGTTTTGTTCTCTTTTGAGAAGAATTCTCTTTGAATTGCCCTTACTGGTTTTGAATTCACAATGTGGCTTGATTTTATTACTCCTCTCTTCCGACACACACTTGTATATGATGTGTATGGTTTTATATATCTGTACAAAATATAAAATAAACATGTGAGAAAAAGTCTCATTTCATTTTGCATGATCACAGATTACTATAACGTCAAGAAAATGACATATCATTGAATACATCTCCTTTGTGTATAGTTGTTTCTAATATCACTGGAAGACACTATAGGAAGACCTCGAGAGAAGTTCTTAGTTTATAGGGAATGTGTCAGCAACAAGTAAGAGATGGAAAGACAGATCTTCCTTACCTTTTATTTATATTTCAAGAAAAACCTCACAATATTTATACCTTAAAATAGAAGATAGTAGCCGGGCAGTGGTGGCGCACGCCTTTAATCTCAGCACTCGGGAGGCAGAGGCAGGCGGATCTTTGTGAGTTCGAGACCAGCCTGGTCTACAAGAGCTAGTTCCAGCGCAGGCGCCAAAGCCACAGAGAAACCCTGTCTTGAAAAACCAAAAAAAAAAAAAAATAGAAGATAGTGATGTCAGATCCTATTAAAAACTAGGTTTTGCAACAGTTAACAGACAAAACAAAGCCAGTCTTTACTTGTAATCTCTAGTCTATTCTAGTCTATTTTCTTAAATACTAATACTTCTGAGTAAATACTAAAACAGGCAGAAAAGGGGAGTCAATTAAACCAGGCAAAATATAATGTGTGAACGGCAACGAGGGGTTTAAATACAAACACACACCTACATAAACAGTAACATAAGGCTAAGATTTTCATGCTCTGTTAGTGGAAAAACTGTGATCTGTAAAGGCTTAAACAAGCAGAAATTTTAGAGTGATACTGAGGATACAGGTATGTGAGTGCACGTGTGCTCAAATGTGTATGTATATGTGTATGTACATGGACACATTTGTATGTGTGTACATGCATGTGTATGTGTTTATGTGTGTGATATGTGTGCATATGTTTATATATACATACATATGTGTATGGGTACGTATTTGTTTTCTGAAACTGGTGTTTTCTTAAACTGCAAGGCAAAGTACCAGGCTAGAATCCTGTGGGTAATGTATTAATGTTCCATTCTTAAGACAGAATGTTCTTCGTCCCCAGGCAAATCTCCCATTTAGTCCAAAAGCCATTGACTGATTGATATGGCCTGCCATGATTGTCAAAGAGAATCTCATTTACTAAAGGGAACTGATTTGTGTTGTAATCAAATCTACAAAACCTTTACAGTGATTAGGTTTTTGCTGAATTATATGGTTAGGATGCTTCGGCTAAGGTGAGGCAGAAATATTGGAATCTTTGTCTACCTGTCGTCGGCATCCATAGGCTTTTGCTTAAACCCCAAATACAGATTACAAGGTCAACTTTTTTCCAAATGACATAAATATCCCTTAAACTATCAAATATATATTAAGCGATTCCTCAGGAACGCATACAAGTACTTAAATAATATTTATTCTCCTACAATTCTGAATGTTAAATAACACTGTGTATTGTTAACTCATCGTATTTGTGAACTAGGTATAAAACAGATAAGAGGAAGGTCCAAACATCACATACAAAATGTGCCTATATTGCATTGAAGAGAGTTTGTTGGCCATTTGGACAGAGACTGCTCTTGTCTCGACTACTTGGTGTTATGCTGTGTGAGCTGGGCATGCAGGACCCGTGGAGAGATGACTGCTGAATTTGTCTTAAGGTGAGATGGTTCTTTGTGGTTCCTGCTTCATGAAAGAGTCTCCCAGACATTCTGCAGGACACAGAAGAAAGTGACTGACAAACTGCCAATATAGGTGGAACTGTCTTTGAAATTTCCTGCTTCAGGGAAAAGTCTGCCAGATACTATGGGCCAGTAGGCTGAAGATGGATGCTTGCAATGTTACAGAAGAACTTTGGATGGCTGTCCAGGTAGCAAGATGTCTCTGTCAATTCTAAAGTTTTGTAAGTTGCTTAAAGTGCACTTCCTGTTTACTTAGGTAATATATGCGTCTGGGCTCTTTGATGGAGTTGAAGAATAGACAGTTATGATTATAGTTTTCCTTAGTTTTGACAAAAGATAAAGTAGATATAAATATTGTAACTGTAATTCTTGCTTGATACCTGTTTTGTTACTTAATTTTACTATGTTAAAGTTTAAGCCTTCTTTTTTGTTTATGGTGTGGGAAGTCCTTCTGTACATGTGTTTCTTTTATTGGTTAATAAAGGAGCTGATTTTGGCCAGTGGCTTAACAGAAAAAACAAAAAAGCAAAAAAACAAAACAAAACAAAAATCCAAAATGTGCCTATATCGAAGCACATTTGTATAACCAGAAAAGGAAGGAATTTATGCAGAGATTATTTTAAAATTGTCATATAATTCTCATTTATGAATGGAATTAAGGGCTTAATTATATTCTATTACTTGCTCAATATTCTCTATAAGTGCATGCATCATTCAGTCTGCACATCTACTTCTATTCCCCTGCGCAAAAGTTTGATCCATACAAATTTTCTTGAAGACCTAAGTGGTTAGTAGTCCTCTCCACCATGGTTTATTATTGTTTTGCTTTCGCTTCTAAGTGCATGATATATATATATATATATATATATATAATTAGCTCTCTTTTGTAGCTACACCATGATTGATTCCTTCTGATAATTTTTCCTTGAGGGATTTGTTGTGTCTCCATTCCACTGAAGAAATTCTATCACACAGAAGTATCAAACACAAATTCACTTGGAGACTATTAAACTTCCACCTAGTTTATCTATTCCTATATTATTAGTTAGTTAATTTGAAGTGTTTTTCTTATTGAAAATTATACTATTTATGTGTAGATATGCAAACATCACTTAATACTCATCATTCAGTTTTCTTGGGGTCATAGTTGTAGAATTGCTGGACCACATTGAAATGGTATTTTAGTGTTCCTGAGGAGCCATAAATTCCAATTTCCATCAACAGTTGCACAAATGTTTAAATTATTACTTACCCCCATCAAAATTTGTTTTAATATTAGTAGTCATAATGTATGAGAGGTCAACATAGCTAAACACTACTGTCTTCCAAAATTCAACTAAAATATTCCAATATGCTCCTTTTACAACATTAAACTGCTTTATTCGTCCCAACCACAAAACTCTCCTATATTCATAAAAACAATACAAAACAAACAAAACCAATCAAAACACATGGTCAAGTGTCTCAAAAATACCCTAACCCTGGAACCATTGTATGTCTTTGTGACTCTTCTATTGTAGTGACAAAGCACTCAGACCATTGCAACTTATGAAAACTAGTGTTTGGTTAGAGTTTCAGAGCTCAGAGCTCATGATCGTTCGGAAAGTAGAAGTTGATGGTTGGAATAGCCAAGGGCTTGCCTCTTGATTCACAAGCAATAGACTGAGAGAGGCCAGGTGGGAATCACACATGTGAAATTGATATACCTCCTTAACAGTGTAACACTTCCAAATGCTTCCAATAAATTTCATCAAACGTATTCAGTGAGCCTATGGGGGAGACTATTTTAATTCAAACTACTACAAGTTATTGTTATTTTCCATCTTTTCACAATTCATGCTTCTGGGTCCCCAGCTGATAGATCAGAACTGCCTTGGAAGCATTAGGAAAGTGTGACCTTGTGCATAGGTCCTGATAAGTTATTGGTTGTTGCTTGGATACAGTCCTGACTTATGTCTTTAAATCAGTACTGACATACCATAGTTTTATACTGTGGTTTATTTTTCTAAGAGAGTTCTGTCTTGTCTATCTTTTAGATATTCCTCATAGCTATAATATGGTAAAAACTGCATTTTTTTAAAACAAAATTCTGGATGTAATTATGTGTAAACTTGGAGTATATGTGAGAAATAAATTTTCTTAAATTGTACCTGCTGTGGGATAATCGCTTTTACCCTGTCACTTGTATTTTAAATAAATGCTGATTGACCAGTAGTTAGACAGGAAGTATAGGCGGGGCAACGAGAATTCTGGGAAGAGGGAAGTTTCAGTCTATAATTGTCTCCCAGACACAGAGGAAGCCAGACACAGAGCAAGCAAGATGTGACTGCCTCGAAAATATACCAAGCTTCATGGTTAACACAGACAAGAATCATGGGCTAATATAAGTTGTAAAAGTTAATAAGAAGCCTGAGCTAATGGGCCAGTCAGCGTTTATATAAAATAAATGACAGGGTATAAACCATTGTCCCACAGCATGTACCCACCCATTCTCTTAAGATTCATATTAACTAGTGTGCATTTTGAAGTCTGTAATAGGTTTTAAATATTTTTTATTTGCTCTCTTTGTTGTTACCTAGCACTTTACCATAGTCCTCTTCCTGACTTCTGACTCTCATTTTGTGCTTTTATGCTTTAAGCTTTATGTTCAGATAAGTGAGTTCCTCTCTAAGACCAATACAAAGGAAATTTTGATTGATATTTTCTGGACATTAAATAAAAAATATTTGATGTGTATCACACTAAATATTTTGCTACAATACAGAGTAAAATAATTCATATCATCTTGAATTTCTAGTGTTTAAAATATTTATATTACATTCTTCTTTGTGTTTTTTAAAAAATTATAGAACAGAGTTAAGCAGATGAATTTAGAGGACTATAAGGTATATCATAACAGAAATAAATGCCTAAGTCTTATACTATAAAAGTTCAAGTTAAAGCTATTTTAGCCTATGATTTTGCATGACTATTATAAAGCAAAGAAAACAAAAAGAAAACCTACCAATACCTCCCTTTCCAAAGGGACAGTTAAGGAGCATTATATTCAGAAATAGCGATGGGGAGTTTTTTCTTTAAATGGATGCTATTCAGCAAATGGTGGTAATTACCAGTCTGGAGCAGAGTTAGAAAATCAGTGGCGAAAATGTGATAAAACTCAACTCCACCTCTGGGATGTGTATTACTCCAGACCACAAAATCAAATGTTCTCTAGGTAGAAATACACAATCAAGTCGCAGATCCAGGGATGGAATGTTATGCTCTCAGAAAAATGACTTGTGTGCTGAACAACCTCTGAAGGAGTGACTGTGACCTCCTGAGCTCTTTGCTTCTGTTGAAACCCTTGATTAATGTATACATTCATGAACTCAATAATCAAGTGTATATTCTAGTGCTTAATCATGGAGTGCTCTACACTTGTCTTTTAGATAGAAGTGTAACAAAAGTACAGACTTAGGTCTAATCCATTGGTCTTTCCCTTCTTGCCACCTCTGGGTGTTCTCTATAGTTATTTTCAGAGATGGTCCTTGAAATCCTCCTACTCATCCTCTATATTGTTTACATAATAACCTTAAGATAATATATCCAGTAAAAGTTCAGCAAGTACATGGTGTAGGAGGGTCCTTCTGTATTTGGGTTGCTTTCATTGGTTAATAAAGAAACTGCCTTGGCCTTTTGATAGGGAAAATCTTAGATAGGCAGGGAGGACAGAATGGAATTCTGTGATAGGGAAGGCTCAGGGAGAGCCGTCATGAAATCGCCAGAGTCAAATATGCTGAATCTTTCCTGGTAAGCTCACTACCTTGTGGTGACTTACAGACTATTAGAAATGGGTTGATTTAAGATGTAAGAGTTAGCCAACAAGCAGCTAAAACTAATGGGCCAGACAGAGTTTAAATGAACACAGTTTGTACGTAATTATTTTGGGTATAAGTTAGCCCGGACCAAAAGTAGGCCCAAGGCTGGAAGCCGAGGAATGCAGCCCCCACAGCATGCTCCTCCTCCTGCAACAAGTACTGATTTGGAGAAGGTGGCCAGGAATCCAGATCATTCTCCCAATAGACCAAAGCAATTGCCTAAACATGTAGGCTATGGCGTATCCCTTTACAAACGTGCTTATTGAGGCTGATGCTCGAATTACAACATGGCAGTTCAACGCTGCCTCTTCATTTGTTGGTTAAAAGAAAGTACCATGGAAGACAAGGAAAGCTATAAGAAAAGGAATAAATCCCAAGTGGCTGAAAAGAGACACAGAATTTGCAAATCCAAACTTATTATCACATTTTAATTTTCATCTAACCATATGAGCTTTTCTGTAGATCCTGAAGTTTATAAATACTTTGAAAAACTATATTATGTATTTAAATATTTTTTAAAGAGAAGATTCTTGGAAATTATACTAAAATTAAGCCAAGAGTGTTCTATATCAAAGTAAGATAAATAAGAAAAAAACAACTCTAAGTTTCTTACCTCATGAAACTACTAAGAACTAATTAGATATACAAAGTAAACTATAGAAATCACTGGGGAAAGACACCATGGAAAATAGTGAAGATGGAATATCTTATTATATATTATCATATAAATGATATTTTGCATTATGTGGAAACTGTCTAGGAGAAGAAAAAAAGTTGTTTTACAATTCTTATTTTAAAAGAATGATATTAGAAATAACTGCATGTGTCCCTGCAGGGAGGCAATGAAAGGTTTACGTTGAGGTGCATTGCTGCTACATTGGTCCGTGTCACAAAGGAGAAATGATGCTTGGGCATGCTGAAAGAAATAGGATGAGAGGTCTGGGAGCAACCTCTCTGAGTTGGTGTCACATGAACTATCTCTCATTTTGTATTACAAACTTGAGCTTGGAACTTCACTCTACCAGGTGATGGTAAATTAGCTATTTTTAACAAAGATATTATTTTAAATTATAATAAATCTACTTGATTAATTCTTGAAGGGAACACTGAAAGGCAGGGAAGGGAATTATGAAGAGAAGATAATAAAAGTGGTCTCAGACTGACTTCATTAACCTGGATCAAGAAATCTAGAGTCTAATATCAGGCAGTTCATTGTCACAAATTTAAACACAGTACAATTGGAAAAAATATTTCTGGATGTAATGCAATCTCCACGATACAAGAAAATATAATCCCATTGAAACTTGACTCAGGGAATATTTCATTTTCTCCACCATAATATCTAGAAACAGGCTACATATACAAGCTTAAGGTTCCAGGTTCTGGCCTGGGCTCAGTTAAACAGATAGTGTAGAGTTCAGGTGGGCTGCTAGTCACATCTCATACTTGTTGGGGGAGCTTGGGGGAAGCTCCTGGCTGTAAGGGTCATTTAGATGACTACCCACTTCTGGTCATGGTTTTTTGAAGTTTGATATGGCCTGGTCCAACAGATAACACAGATCACAGGCTGTTAATCACTTCCAATTCCCAGCATTCTGAATGTAAGAACAGGTTTAATTTATTTGTGCTTTATTGTTTGTTTGTTTTTACACCTTTCCCATTGAAAGACAATCCTTCATGTCTAACAGTCCTGGTTTCTCTGCACATCTGTGGGCCCAAGGACCTTCATGCTATGCTCCCCAAAATTCTAATATGGTACAAATAGTTTACATTTCCCCATTTCCACTCCAGACCGTGCAATTGATGATACATGCATCCTTCAAATGTTACTCAAAAGACAATCTCACAGCATACCCTACTAGCAGTTAATGCTTTGAAAGCAAAGGATACTCCATTTTCTTTTATAAGTCATGAGACGTCATTAATTGCCTGCAGTTCTTTGTCTAGGGCCAAGTGAAATTTCCTCCCTTTCATGTGAGAATGCCCATTGATGTTACCATTGTTTTTGGTATCATTTATTCAGCCGTTTTCAAGAGGGACTGCTTCACAGCAGAGTTCCTGGTGTTCTGATTCTTAAAATCTTTATGTGCTCTCTTCCATGATATTCCCTGAGCCATAGACGCAGAAGCTGTGATGTGCTATGTGCACTGTGGCTGGCCTAGGCATCATCTATTGACTTTTGCATTGTATCCACTTGTGGCTTTCTGTGGTGTTCTCCATTTGCTGTAAAGAGAAGGTTATTCGGTAAGTGGTAGTAGCCACACTTAGCTGTGGGAATAAGAATAAGTTTTGCCATTTTGATATGCAGTAAGGGATGTAATGATCTCTTTAAGTGGCCTTAGTAAATTATTTTCTAACGTTCATGAGCTCATTATTTCTGGGACACTGACTAGGTTTCCAATATCAGTCATGATTTCCCTCTTGCTGCATGGGGTACAGATCAAACAGAGCAGTTAGTTTCTATTGACATATGAATGTCAGATATAGTACATTGCAGACGCCTTTCCAATGCCTATCTTACCATGATCATGGTTCATAGGTGTTACAGATGGATAGGAATGTGTTCCAACTAGATAGGATTGCTTCCTTCTCTTGGAGACTTGTGTAATATATTCTGGTTGCAGGAAAGCTAGATTGCATAACAGAAGTTTTCAGGATAGATATTGCTTAAATAATCTGATGAGTCCTGTGTCCTGAGTACCTCAAAATATCAGAAATCTGGGCTTACTCTTAAGAATTAAGAGGCAAAAAGTGAGACATCAGTAATCCTCTTGTTGGGGGACTCCCTTTGAGTATCTTGACCAACCATTCAAAAAGTGATTTCTTGTGCCTCATCCAAGATTTCCACACCTAAAAAAATCCAGCAAAGACAAAAACAAAACTAGATTACAAAGCAGTCGAGAGGCCAAGAAATATATGTCTCAATGAGGTAGAAATGAATGTACAATTATTTCCCCCGCCTTGTTCTGCTTTTTCTCCTCCCTACTACTCCCCACTTCCTTCCCTGTGTCCTTCTCTTTATTCTGCTCCTCCTACTCCACTTCCTCCCTCCTTCCATCCTTCTGTCTTTGGCCTCCTCCTCTTCAGCAAAGGGCCAGCCTGAGTCCTCTTCCTTGTCCCACCTCCTCCTTCTCATCATCATCTTCAGCTCTTTCTCCTCCTGTTCCTAGACTTCTGTCTTCCTTGCTTGTACTCTCCTTATTTCATCTCACAGAGTTCCATTAATTTGAAAACCTCTTAAATATATATTATTTCAAAAAATAAATCTTCAGTATACACATTTTATAAAGTCTAACAGAAGTATATCCAGGCATATTCCCCAGACTGTCAATTTGATAGTAAGTGTATGAGAAATTTAATAATGACCAAGAAAATGTCTTTAGTTTCTTTCCTCAGACATTCTTCCTATTGCTGACACAAAGAAACAAAGAAACACTTACTTTTATATGAATATAGAAGTTTTCTTTAAATTATTTCCATTTCCCAAACTAGGATATCTACTAATCACCAAACTTTTTCTGTTAAGTTTTATGATAGAATTATTCCTCTTTGATTAAGATATATAAAATACTTTCAAAGTGCATTAAAATTGAGCTGGTCTTTTCTGCTGATATCATTATGTCCTTCCTATGGTTGGTTTCTCTTTCCTCAACAATTTCTTTTCTGGAACTGACTAAGCTCATCTTCACTAACAGGCTTTCAATAAAATCAGTTATCCACCCACAGTTCAACTTTCTCTTCTTCAAAGAACAATGCTTCTTTTAATTTCACTCATGGTCTTGCCCTTAACTCAGGTGAATCTTGTATACTTAATAAATATCCACTACTACTCCAAACACGATTCTATTTCAATTCCAACAGAATATTTGGTCAAGATTGGCATTGTAGCCTTGGTACATAGACTGTGGGAAGAGAGTATTTCTTCCCTCTAAAATATTCCTAGAATGAATACATGAGTTTAGAAAGACCATATGGCCAACCATAGCTATTATCTACTATAAGTAAACAGCACCTACATTTCAAGTTGGATAGATATACTTTCATTTCATAAATTGAACTAAAAATTTACCACCTGTCAATGTTGTTAAATGTTTCCCAAACTGACTGTTTCCTTGGGATACACTGTTATAGAAGAAACAATCTCCAGCTCTGTTCTAAAAGGCTGCAAATTCTCACTAGGAGACAACGTGATGTCCCATGATTTTAGGTAAAAAGAAAATGCCTATTTAAATAAGAATAAAAATTTACCTATTTAAATAAAAATAAATATTTTTTTCTCCAGTAATTCAGCTTGGCTTATAGGGAATAGGAAGTCATCTTAATTCTCAACCTTACTTTTACCAGTATTCTGGCATAGCTTCTCTCACCATGAAATATTGACTTTCATTCACCAAAATATTTCTCAGTAAACCAAACTGGAATTATTTAGTTAACAATTTCCTTGCTCCAGCTTTTTGTTTTGTTTTGTTTTGTTTTTTTTTTGGTTATTCACGACAGGGTTTCTCTGTAGCTTTGGAGCCTGCACTGGAACTAGCTTTTGTACACCAGGCTGGTCTCGAACTCACAAAGATCCGCCTGCCTCTGCCTCCCAAGTGCTGGGATTAAAGCCATGTGCCACCAC
>JAQHUG010000004.1:2848970-2859158 GCA_028555095.1 Dicrostonyx torquatus
GGTTATGATTGGCAAGAGACTTGTCCATAGAGGGGATCCCAGGTGTTCACAGGGATGTCCCCAGCTAGGTACTTGGGCAGCAGAGGAGAGGGTGCCTAAACTGACTTTTCCCCATAGTTACATTGATGAATATCTTGATCATCACCATAGAAATTTCACATGATGGATGAAGACTAAAATCTTATTGTGGCTTGTTTTACCCTGGTTCATCCAACTACTATGAGCCTCAAAAATTATCATGCTGTTTTATTCTTTTTGTCCTCACAACCATCATTTCTTCAAGACGCTGGGTTTAAATGCAATAAAGTTCTAAGACCTTAAAAAAATTATCTTGTGTATTTATTCTTCAATGTAATTATTTCCATTTACATGACTGAAGGGTCATTATTAACCATGATAACACCATGACACAGGCATTGGAGGAATAAACCTGTTTTCATATGGCCAATGCTGTTATATCACCAATGTAATCAAAGCAAGTTTCAGAGAAGGTAGATACTTGGGTCATTTCAGTAGAGTCATCAAAACATGTCTAAACACTTTAGGGCATAACTTTTAATGACAGAGACTGACCTTTCAAATCACTAAGACAC
Organism: Dicrostonyx torquatus; assembly: GCA_028555095.1. Lineage (NCBI taxonomy): Eukaryota > Metazoa > Chordata > Mammalia > Rodentia > Cricetidae > Dicrostonyx > Dicrostonyx torquatus. Next base: position 2,849,564 of record JAQHUG010000004.1, read on the forward strand.
TTATTCATTCCATCATTAAAACAATAAAATTTAGTTCATATCAAATAAGATACTGTAATTCCTTACACACTCTAGAGGAATTAATAAAAATTGATCACAATAAGGTTGATTACTTCCACCTAACTTTGTTTTTCTCTCACATTATTTGATTTACTATAATTTTATGTATTAGTGTGCATAATTTTAAAAATAATCTATTGCTATTTATACTTTCCTCTTAAAGCCAGTTTTACTAATTTGTTATTTTAGAGCACTCATGTAGTGTGGTTTCTAATTGGCCTAATAGTATAAACCCAGAATTAGATATTACTGGGTGAAAGCTAAAAGATCAAAGAAGCAGGGTAACCATACACTAGTTCTCACCTCTACAAAATCCTCATTACCATTGGGGTGTCCTGTTTCTAAAAGTCCTCAGAATGAATGCCTTGAGCTCCTGTCTCCTCCCACCTTATATTCCTCTTTCCACCCAGCCATAGCCCTTCCTGTCTCCACCTCCCTACTGTTGGGATTAAAGGTGTGAGCCACCACATCCTGGCTCTGTTTCTCTTTGAGACTGGATCAATCTAGTGGTGGCTTTGCACTCATGGAGAACCATCTGCCTCTGTCTCCCCAGTGCTTGGATTAAGCTGTGTGCCAACACTGCATGACCTCTATGGCTAACCAGTGGCTTGCTCTACACTCTGACACTTAGGTGAGTTTTATTTGTTATAGAACAAGCAAAATATCACCACAACTCAAAATTTAGATAAAATAGAAATGAGTTTCCATACTACCCTGGCAAGGCTCTCTTATCATAAATAGATGTGTGCATGAACACTTGTGCATACATTCACGGACACACACAATTTAGAAAAAAAGATAATAAAACAGTCAAAAACCAAGAAATAATATAATTTAGGTCTAGGCAAATGTTTATAGACATGGCACCAAAATTACTTTGATAAAAGAAGCTGTATGATAGAAATCATATAGGGAAACTTTTGTACTCTTGTGAATGACTTTATTAAGCACAGGAAAATACAACTATACACTAAGAATGTAGTTGATACTGAAGATCTCATGAAGAAGCAATTTATTTTTTTAAAAAATGTGAAGCACTCTCAAAATTTTACCAATAAAATAGTCCAAACTGGTTAATAAATAATAAGTGATGGAAGAGGTGTTGTAACTTATATTGTACATGTATGATAGGCATGTGACTTGCTCAGCATTATTATTTACTAATTTCTCTCTACATAAACTTTATCTAAAAGATATACGTAGCAAACTGAAAGATGAAAAGTGATAGCAAATTTCTCCAAACTGATATCTTCAGAATGATAAGTATTATTAACGACTTTTTGCTTTTTTTTTAATAAGAGAGATTTTGACAAATTGAAGTATTTAAAATGTGTTAGCAGTATGAATAATTTATTGTTGTTGCCTATCCAAAAGAGGATACGGATACAATTATTTCAACAATGAAGAAAACAAGATTAGTATAATATGGAGGAATGGTATAGAGTTATCAATATTCACAAATCAGATATTTTGGATTAAGTTCAAGGACTAGAGTCCTCATAAATTATCTGTTGTGGAATATTAATTTAACTATATAAAAAATGTTACATTTGTTTATGTTCAGAATATTAGTTTAGCTATGTAAAGCTTTCTTGCATTTGTTTATGTTGTGTTTGTTTAACTAGGCTGTGGCACGTTTAACAAAAATCCAGACACGAATATTGGGGTTCAACCTGAAGGTCAGAAAAGCACTGACTCTTACCTCTACCTCAGTCAGAAATAGCGATCTTTCTTCCAGGAAGCTCACAATGAGATTATTTCTAAAAGCTCTCTCCTCTAATCTTATATTCCTTTTGCACTGTTACTTCCCAGCTTCCTTGGCGAACTAGTATGACTACTGGGATTAAAGGTGTGTATCACCATTGCCTGGTCTATAAGGCTGAACAGGGTTGCTGCTTAGCTCTCCGATTTTCAGGCAATCTTTATTTATTACAATACAAATTAAATATCACTGCACTAGGCAAAAATGTGTTAAATTTGCTTATGTCTTATTTGTTTAATTATGTTAAGATGCGTTGCTGTTTTATCTTGCCTACCTAAGGCATCTGCTTGGTCTAATAAAAAGCTGAATGGCCAACAGCTAGTCAGAGGATGGAGAGGTGAGGCTAGCTGGCAGCGAGAGTAAGTACGAGGAGGAATGTAAGAGGAATAATTAGGAAGGTTGGAGAAAGAACAAAGAGAGAAGGAGGAGAATGAGGGGGAAAAAGCACCTACCCATAGACTCCACGTTTTTACGAGAAGGACAATATAGTACACTAACTCATTCTCCTCTATCCACATGGTTCCATTCCATCAAAGCCATGCCCAAGCTCTAGTCCAAACCCATCCACAGATCCCCTTCTCCTTTACTCTCAATCTTCTGTGTCCATATCAGGCTTAAAATTAACAGAAGGATTCCCAGATCTCACAGCAAAAAATAATAACAATTTGAAAATAAGGTCAGCATTCTTTCTTCAAAACCTAAAAATATGCTTGCCCATAAGTTTAACTAAGATGAAACCCAACACTCAGAATTTATGAGAATTTATGATTATAAATTTTATTTAAAAATTCAAAGAAGTCAAAGATGATGCAAAGGAACAACTCAGTGAAATAAAGGAGAAGGAACCTAAAGATAATAAACACCCAAGGGATGCCAAAGAAAACACAAACATAAGGTTAATGGAAATGATAAGTATAATCTGAGATTTGAGAATGCTGATTTGAGAAAGAAACATTGAAGAGAACTCAGGCTTACAAGAAGATAGATTCGAAAAACTCAATAACTAAACTCGAAGTCAAAAGACTGCTTCATATGTAGAAGGAAACACATAGAATGTAGACTATCACACCAGAGGATAAAATAGAGGATATAGACTAAATGGAGCAAGGGATGTGAAAGTTAAAAGAGAAAAAAAATTGAAACAACATGAAACACGAAACCTTCAAATTACATGCGGAAATAATGGAGAAAACTATCAAGTAAGTGGCATAGATGGTATCTTCAAAAACATAATAGAAGAAAACTTCGATAAAATAAGGAAAGACACAACATCCATGCAGATACAAGAAACAAATAGAACTTCAAAAAAGACAAGACCAGAAACTTTCTCAGCAGTTTACCATTAATAAAATCCAAAGTGTACATAAAATAATTGTGTTAAAATGAGCCAAAGAATAAAAAAAGTCACACATGAAGGAAAACCTATCAGAATAATCATTGATTTCTCAATGAAAATCTTGAAGCCAGATAATGCTGAAACAATGTGTTCCAAGTCCTATAAGACTGTGAAGACTAGAATTATTTTAAAAATTATCATAAATAAATGGGTGAGAAAGAAAAACTTTCCACTCCAAAATAACATCCTACAGTATTTATATCTAACAAATCTAACCTAAAGAAAATATAGAATAGAGAAATGGGTGTAGCAAGGAGACTGTAAAGAAATACAAAACCATAAATATTAAAACACAAAGCACTACTAGAATAAAAAAGCACTGCAATCAACAGTAAGATGATTTCAATTAATGAAGACATATCAATAATAAGTTTAAATATTAATGGACTTCAAACTACAAGAATGAATGAATGAATGAATGAATAAAGAAACAAATCGATTGATATATTGTATTCAAAAACACATTTTAGTTATAGAAAGTGCCACCGCCTCAGAATAAGATGATGAGCAAATATACTCCAATTAATGGGACCAGGAAGTAAAGAGGCATTGCTGTGTTAATATCTGACAAAAATCATATGCAAACTAAAGTTAATCAGAAGGAGTTAAGATGGACACTTCATTCTAACCAAGAAGATATTATTATCCTTAACGTATATGCTCCAGATGCTGCGGTGCTCAATTAAAAAAAAATAAAGTTACAACTGTATTTAAAAAAACCCAGACAAACATAAATTCATTAATAGGACATTATTAAGTAACCCACAATTTCCAATAGACATTTCATATGGACAAAAAGAGAAACAAAAATATCACAACCAATTGAGGTCTTATATCAAATGCCTTAACAGATAACAGATGCCTACAGATTATCCTACCCCAAAATCACATAATACACATGCTCCACAGTCTCACATGGATTGTTTTCTAAAACAGACCCCATCCTGGGATATGAAACAAATAGTCACAAGTTTGAAAGTTTTGAAAAAACTCCTGTGTCCTAACTTACCACATTGCAATAAAACATAAAATTGATATCAAATAAATGTGTGCTTAATCCACAAATTAATGGAGATAAAATACCTCATTGCTGAATTATTAATGGTTCAAAGAAAAAATAAAAATATTTCTGGAACAGAGTTACACTGCAATCACAGCACAACATAACCTGTGGAACACATTGAAGACAGCGCTACAAGAGAAATTTAGAGCAATAAGTGCCTTCATTAAAAAAACCAAAGTGTAAATAAATACTTAATGAGACAACTCAATAACTTACAAAAATAAGAGAGATTCAGACCTGTTTGATGGCAAGAACTAACAAAAATAAAAGCAGAACTTATAAAACAGAAAGAAAGGAAACAATGAAGAGCTAACAAATCTAGGAACCAGTTCTTTAAGAAGATGAACAAGATTGACAGACTCTAGGCCCAATTAACTAAAAGAAAGCAGGAATGTCTCAAATTCACAAAATCAGACATCAACAGGAAACATTACAAAAGATCATGAACAAATTCAGAATATTATAAGGGGATACTTTAAAATACCTGTATCCCATCAAACTAGAGACTAAAAGATGGATGAAATTCTAGATAGAGCAGAGGAATGAAATTAATATTAGAGTAGACACACAAGATAGAGCAAATTAATGAAATTAATGCTACAAAAGACCAACAACCTAAATAAACTCACAGCAAGCAAAAAAAATTGAATTAGTAATAAAAATTCTTTCAGGGCCAGTGGCATTCACAGAATAGTCTACCAGACTTTTAAAGATCTTTATCCTATCCTTCATAGACTAGAAAACAAGAAAAATAAATAAGAGAGGAAGGGCATTCCCAAACTCTTTGTCCAAAGCCAGCATTACCCAAAGTATGTGAAAGTACTACCATAATAAGCAAATAAATAAATATTGACTGATATCCATGGTGAATGCATAATAAAAAACACTCATTAAAGAACTTGTAAACAATGTAGACATTCATCAAAAAGATTATCCTTCCTGGCAAATTTTACTTTGTCCTGATATGCAGTGGTAGTTCATCAAACACAAATCTACAAATACAATAAAGCACAGCAAAAGACTTCAAAGACAAAAAAATAAACCTATCAATGGATGTAAGAAAGCCGTTGACATAATCTAATTAACATTATACAGAAACAGCAAGGTTAGGAGTAGACATGAATACACAATTACATATACACATGTGATATCAATTAATGAAAATTGAGGCCATAAATTTGAAAGGGAGCAAGGGTGTTTATATGGAAGGTTTTGAAGTGAGAAAAGGGAAGGGGATAATGAGATAATTACGTGATAAGGTCAAAATAGAAGAAATAACAAAAAGTTATATTGAGATATTTGAAGACAAAATGCAATGTTGTTGACCATTTTAAAGTAAAGTGATGAGAGATGGCTGGAAACGGAGAAGATAGTGTTTCCGAGACACATTAGCATTCTTACCCTCTCTGTGTATGGATAACAGAGCTCCTGGTTGTGGTGGCGCACACCTGTAATCCCAGCACTCAGGAGGCAGAGGCAGGAGAATATGAATTTGAGGCCAGCATGGTCTACAAGAGCTAGTTCCAGGACAGGCTCCAAAGCTACAGAGAATCCATGTCTTATAAAACAAACAAACAAAACAGAGTAGATGTTAATATGTGCACTGCTTTGGTTTTTGATTTTAGTACTGAAGAACTTTAAGCCTTACTGACTTAAACACTAATTTTGACATTATGAAATGAACTCTGTAACTATTTTAATCTTTATTTTTCATTAATATTTAAAAATGTGTTTATAGAGCATTTGAAAAATTCACTAGTAAAATTATTTTATGAACATTACCAATAAATAAATTATAATACAGTAAATCTTTAATGAAAAAACTACCAATATTATTAATGCTTATTTATTGAATGCTTAAAACAATATTTTTATTTATTTTTATTTATTATGTATACAACCTTCTGCCTCTATGTATGCTCGCACGCCAGAAGAGGGCACCAGATCTCATTACAGATGTGGTTGCTGGGAATCGAACTCAGGACCTCTGGAAGAGCAGCCAGTGCTCTTAACCACAGAACCATCTCTCCAGCCTCCTTAAAACAATACTTTAAAGAGTTAAGAGGTAATACTTTTGACATGCTGAGAGCATGGTACCAACCAAACACAACCTTGAAATTTGTAATTTGTGCCTCTTTTCTTTCTTTGACCTGGATGTGATACCATTATAAACTTTTCTGCGGATACATCTGTTGTAGACATTCCTTTCCTCTCTTAATTATGGATATACAATACAGACCAAAGCAGTTGAGTGCCATAGAGTTAAATGAAGTTACAAGCATAATGTGAAATTGGTTTTTAATTTATATTTTTAATATGTTAATGTGTGTGTTATTTGTGCATTGTGTGGTGTGTGTTGTATGTTTGTGTTTGTGGTGCATTTGTGTGTATTTGTGTGTCTAGTATGTGTGTATGTATGTGTTTCTGTGTGCAGTGTATGATGTATGCTGTGCATTTGTGAATGTATTTATGTGTGTATGCGCATATGTGTTGTGTTCTGTGTGTGCATTTGTGTGTGTGGTGTGTATGTATGTAGTGTTTTGTGTATGATATGTATAGGTATGTAGGTATGTATGTGTGTGTGGTGTGCGTGTATTTGTGTGTGTGGTATATGTGTGTGTGTGTTTGTGTGTATGGTGTATGTGTATGTATTTGTGTGTATGGTGTCTTGCAGCAATGTGTGTATGTGTATGTGTTTGGTGTGTTTGTATTGTGTGTAGGGTGTATGTGTGTGTGTTTGGTATCTTGCAGCAATGTATGTATTTGTGTGGCGTATGTGTTTGTATATTTTTGTGGGTGTTTATGTATGTGCGTGTGTATATGTACACGTAAGTAAAGATGCCTGTGGCTTCCAGGAAGAGGATGTCAGATCCCCTGTCACTGAAGACAATGGCAGCTGTAGGTCACCAGAATACCGTTAACCACTGAGCCATTTACAGAGCCTCTAAAAATATGTTTTAACTACAACGTTAATAACTAACTTCTCATGCTACATGCCATGGTTGGAATGTAAAACTTCAGTTTTACAGTTTTTCAGCACCTGCCGAATGTCCTGATGAACAGGCTTTAAGCATGACTTAAAGGCCAGCACGTTGCTTCTGAAGGGAACCCTGGGAAAGAAATGGCTCTTGTTCCCTTTGCCGATTGCTAATGCACGAGTTCAACATGAACTACCCTCATTTGTGAAATACACAAGGTGCATTGGTAAACGTATAAAACAGAATTAAAAATGACACGTTAAAAAAAGAGAACAGGATTTTACAAATCTTCACATTTACCAAAAAAGCAGTCACTTTCAGCTCCCAGAATCTTGAAAAAACAGTAGTTAAAAAAAAAAATTCTTAGTATCTTTCAATTACTCTAAACTAGTGCTGACAGGGGGTTAAGTTTAATACAAATACGCTATTAAATGGAAAACATTCCCAGGCAGAATTCTTGCGATTTAGTGCAAAGGGGCCCAGAGAAAATAACAGATCTCGGCATTTATTTGAGTAAGCAGGTGTGAAAACGACCCCAGGGAGTGGAGTATACTGTGCTGCCGTTGTTCACAGCTCTGCTGTGGTAATTATGCCATCTTCCCCCCAGGGTTTACTTGTTTATTTGTCTATTGGTCGTTGCTTGAACTTTTTAAATTAAAATTTTGATGAAAAGAAAGTTCCTGCCTTAATATCGTACTTGGTAATCCTGAAAAGGCCCCAAGAGAACAACTCCAAGGTTTTATGAAGATATATTTTAATAGGATTTATTTTTATTGTGTATTTCACTTTTCATTTTATTCTGCCCTGGTTAGGAGAAAATTAATTTAGAAATAAAGTAAGTGGCCCCCCAATGTCTTCCAAATTGTTCTCATTGTACTTTATACAAATTAAACCTGGAGCAAGCTGTGCTGGAGACGTCACCATGTTTAAAGACCAGCAAGAACTAGCAGGATACAATCATTTTCAAGTCCCCTTGAAAAAAAAACCAGCATATAAATTACTTAAGGGTTGTCTTCTGTTAATTATCACAGATTTTATTCAAATAGATACAAATATTCCATAATGAAAAGGGTATTAAAAAAGAAAGCATAGTCACATTATAAAGTCACATTATAAAGTCACACTTAAATACATGACTTAATTTTGAACGCATGCAAATGCATTAAAATTAAACAGGAAATTTGTACAGAGGATACATGTTCATAGAAACATCCACATCTTATATTATGGTGGATGATGGAAGACTATAAAAAATTTGACAGATTCACCTGGAATTTAGAGTTCTGGGTCACTCTGGTATTTAATCAATCACTCCAAGGGTTAATACATTCAAATTATTAATACTGTTACCACAATTCATTTTAAGATTCACATTGGATGAGTAGTTGTAATTTGGCCATTATACTAATACAAGCTTTATAGATATTATTTATACTTTGGCAACAACTAAAGGAATTTCCCTGCTTAAATATACCGGTCAGTACCTGAAGTTTAAATTTTATTGACTGTGGAAGCCTGAAATTGTTTTCATAAAAATAAATAATAAACCCTAATGTGTATTTTTTTTCATGAATCCAACTCTGGAATGTATAATACCAAACATGGATGGGCCATCTGCAAGGTTTAAAAAATTGGAACATAGTTTTAATGGAAAAATTCTTCAGCTGTTGTTGTATGTAGATTGGGCTTGTCTTGTATATAGGGCAGCAGTTGATGATGTAGGATAAACAAAAGAAGTATTGACTGCGTATGAAACGGCATGCCTCTGAAGATGTGCATTTGGTTCCATCTGCATGCAAATATTATACTTTGACATGAAAAAATAATCCTGAGAAACAAACTACCGATCACCAGAAAATGTTTGCAAACACACAGTGCTTAAGAGTTGTATCTGTAAAACATGAAACACTAACGATACCATGAAACCATGTGAAATTATATGTTACTGAAGCAATCATTTGGATCGCACAGGCAATCAGAAATATGTCCTGTCACTGCTCATCAGGGAAATGCAAATTAACATTGACCACTTAACCACTAAATTGAAACTGAACTAAGCTAATCAAAAAGACAGCAAATATACACAGAAAACAAATGATGCAAAGAAGAGAGGAAAGGTGAACACTCAGATACTGTCTTGCAATCTGAAAACATAGCCTTGCAGAACCCTGCATGACATCTAATGCATTACCACTGACTAGAAACAACTGGAATTCCCACTGACTCGTAATGGGATCAACACTTCGACATGGAGGAGATGCCCTAGGCCCAAACATGAAATGATGGATACATGACGCAACACGGATTAACTTTAAAAGAATCTGCTATGTAAAAAC
>JAQHUG010000004.1:2860388-2870747 GCA_028555095.1 Dicrostonyx torquatus
CCCTCCTTAATACTTAGTCTCTGGTTCGATGGATTGAAATATGATTATTCTTTACTTAACAGTTTAATTTTCCCTTTTTAGTGGAAGAAGTTTCTGATCTCTACTATGTTCTTTCACGTGTCATTTAGGTTTGGTTTTTCTACTTGCTGTAAATTCACATAATTTGTTGTATGCTGGGCTTATGCCTCTGCGAAGCACCAGGATCCCTGTATCGGCAAGAACACAGCCGAAGCCTCCAATCTCTTCCTCACTGGGGGCCATGTTTGATGTCTCCTCCTGTCCACAGCAGGAGCAAGCAGGAGAGACTGCTCATGCACTGCCCACAAACTCCTAACAGCTGGACTTTCCACAGGCAGCCTTTGAGTTCTATGGTTGCCATGGCTACTTGCATGACCAAATGTAAGTACACCACGGCTTAAAAACAGTCAAAGAATTTTAAATCAGTGTTGGCCTAACTACAATTGAGCATAGATTATAGGTTGTGAAACAAAAGAGTATGTATTTGGAGGAGTAAATTTTATATAAATAGGACAAAAGTTACTGTTTATAAATGTCTGTCATTTACTTGAGGACAATGTAAAGAAAGTGAAGAAGTAAGATGATATCAAAAGTGATATATTTACTCTGGTGGGGAATCTGTATCTGTAGAATTTGCTGCTGTAACCTAACGTAGTGTGCTTCAGCGTTGGATGAGTTTTTATAGAACTGCATGCGTTTTGTTCCACTATTGTAGCAAACATGTCTCAAAACTAAATTTGGATATAATGTTTATCATACAGCAGCTTTTAGCAATCTCTAATTAGCAGCAAAATATTGTAACTAAGATATCTTACAAAGATAAAATAATATAGCAATTTATGTCCATCAAATTCTCCAATAAATTATTAATAGCAATCCCAATAATTGTTACATCAAATGTGCACATTTTGATATAATATAATGTAGTTAAATGCATATATAATAGGAATACATGTGAAATATGATGCACGTTGGTACATTTATCAAAATATCTACATGTAAACATATTTTTGTATACAATTTTATGAATTAATTTTGCTTAAGATGAAATATATATATATATATATATATATATATATATATAATACATTCTCACCTCCAAACTTTCCTTTCTTCCTCATATCCCTATCAGACTTTTCTCCTCCATATAAAACTATTTTCCACTTTAATATCACTTAGTTAATTTGTGAATTAATAGGTTTAACCAGGTTCATCTATGTGACCATGAGTCTGGAACTATTCACTGGGTCCTGTTGTACTCACCAGAGAATAAACAACAGAATACAATAGGCTCTCCCAGAGGCTACCTGCAGCCAGTAATTAAGCAAGGAAGCAAGAGCCCTTTGAGCACCTCCTCCTTCTATGATTGACTGTTCTCAGGGCCAGTCTTGTGCAGGCCCAGAGGAAATGAACATAGCTGGCTTTAGCTGAAGATTGAAATGGACCTGTCATTCTGAAATGAAGGCCTTTCACAGTCCTTCTGATTTTTATTCACTTATGGTCTTTCTGCCTCCTCTTCTGCAGGGTTGGATAAACTTTGGTGACGGCGTAATAAATGCCTTATTTAATTCCAATTAGATAGTGTTTGGTTATTCCCATGACTTTTCTGCTGTGACTGCGCCAGCATATCTTTTAGACAAAGCATCAGCACAGATCGCAGAGTTCATATCTGTTTTGCTGTCTGCTTTTCTCCTCTGATGGCATGCAGAGTAGCTTCCAGTACGGTAAATGCTAGCTAATCTGGATAAAGTGTCTAGACAGGCACCACCTGGACTTCCCTGTTTTCAGTGAGTTACATAGGTGCTGTCTTCAGCAATAGGGCCTCACCGTCAGTCTGTGGAGAGCAACCAATTATGCTGGCAATAAACTGGTCGATTTGGGGTTTCCATGAGCCCTTCTGACCAACAGCTGTATTAGATGTAATCCTTTCTCAGGCACTAGAAATTATATTCGGTGGTGAGAGATAGCTAGCTGAGGTTTTGTCTTCCATATTATTTGGTAACTCCATTTAGATTTCTTTCACAGAGACTCTGATAGCATGCACAACAGTATTGTACACACTTTTGTTTTGTTTTGCTTTTGCTTTGACAAAAAATACTTCATCTCATTTGTGTGATTTTTTTTCTGTTTAATTTTTTTCCTTTTTTGCTTGCTATTTCGTTTTAATTTCCAAGGGTCATTATTGGTGGTGGTGACTTGACTGGGCAGGAGGGTGTTTGTGGAACTAGGCAGAGTTGAGGGAATAAAAATATGAGGAAAATTGATGATATGGAATTTGTGTAAATAAGAAAAAAAATATGCTGGATGTGGAAATGCTAGGAAGAAAAATTACAGGAGGCTATTAAAGGGTAAGTAGTGTACCTATTACTTTATCATGGCTTAAGGTGGAGATACATTCCTAGATATCAATGTCCTTCCTAACAGGTGATCCTATGACCAGGTTACTGACTCACATAATTGGAACCTGAGGTCTCCAACCAGGAAGAATGTCTATTCTCTTGTACAGAAAGAATTTTTCCCTAATGGGAGTTTATTGGTCTAACAGCACAGTTGCACTATTTACAATGAATTAGGCATCTTCCATTCTGGAATTGTCTTAGCATAAAGCTTGAATGGCAGGCAAATCTTTAATATCTTTTTATCTTGATGGCTTTTGAATTAGGTGTTGCTATTGTATTTTCAACAATGTTTCAAAAATTAAACATTTGTAATAAATAACACAAACTAAATGCACTTTATAAAGCATTATTGTATTGAGCTTGAACTACTCTTATTCATGATTCTGTTAAATGTGTTATTTGCATAGGAAGTATTTTTGTCATCTAAAATATAATAGTGAGTCATGAACACTGCGCTACTACTCCTATTCCTTTCTCCTTCTTTGTTCTATCTGTCTGTCTGTCTGTCTGTCTGTCTATCATCTATCTATCATCTGTCTATCATCTATCTATCTATCTATCTATCATCTATCTATCTATCTATCTATCTATCTATCTATCTATCTATCTATCTATCTATCTATCCATCCATATATCCATTCATCCATCTCTTGGTATAAGTGTATCTATATATGTGTTTCTCTAGCTGAACTAAAATTTGTGTAAATACACCAAAATAGCACACCAATATCAGTATTTCTGTCAATGTTAATATAGATGTAACTACTTTTAACTCTTTCAATTATTTTATAAATGTATTGCATCTGTAAAACAACTGGAATGCATGTCTTTTCTTCTCACAGAACACTGTTGTGTACATATTGAGAATCTTATTGTTTATACTTTTATAATTTTAAAATACAGACTTTAGTGTGATTATACCTCAAATTTTATACTGCTGTGATAAAACATTATGACCATAAGCCATTAGGGGAGGAAATGATTTAATCCATCTTACAAGTCTCAGGTCACACACAGAAACTGAGGGAAGTCAAGGGAACACCTCTAGGCATGAACATGCAAATAGACGCTTAAACAGTGACCATAAAGGATCTCTGGTTACTGACTTACTGGCATGGCTTAGTCAACCTACTTTTGTATACAACTAAGAACTCCATATCCAGGTGTCACAACATACCCAGGAATTAGGCTCACCCACATCAACCACTGATCATGAAATTACCCAACAGACAGACTCCATTAATGGCAAAACTCATGGATTTTCTCATTGAGAGTTCCTCTTCCCAAATAACTTTAGCTTGTGTCAAGTCGACATAAAACCAGCCAATATGATATTCTTTTCCATACTTTTAATTTTTTTTTAATTTTCCATATGAACTCCAGTTCCCCCTCATTCCTCTTCTCCCAATTCTACCTCCCCAATCCTATCCCCATCCACTCCTTAGAGGGGGCAAGGCCTTCCTTAGCATATCAACAAAGTCTGGCATTCCAAGTTGAGGCAGAATTAGGCCTCTCCCTGCTGCACCAAGGCTGAACAAATTTGGGACCTAAATAGGTCCTCTGAATGTGGGGGGCAGTTGTGGGGCTTGATCTGTTTTGGGGGCCTCAGCAATGGGATCAGTACTTATACAGAAGACAGACTAAAGCCAGTATTGTCTTGATAGTAGTTTTCATTTTTTGGCTTTTGGAGTTATAGTCACACATTAATCACTGATAACAAAGACTTTTTCATAAGTAATGATGTTCCAGAAGAACAGAGTGCAGAAATTTTATGACATGTATCAATTGATTAACCTGAAGGAAAATATTTATGTTTATCTTTATATATTCTATAGCATTACCATCTTTAGAAATATGAAGTTGCCCACCTAGACTTGAAGAAAATGCAATAGAATTTAAAAGCTCATACGACTAAATAGTAAGAATTGGAGTGTTGTTTCAGCAGTTACAGTATGTAACACACAACTGTTAGGGCCCAAGTTCCGATGCTCAGAACCAAAATAAAATATGTACATGGTAATGCAGATATATAATCCAAGTGCCCTTACAGGGACATGTGAGACAGGAAAAAGATGATTCTCTTAAACCCGTGACCCAGTTGGCCTGGCTGAAGATCACCACAGTGAAAAACAAAAGATTCTATCTTTAGTGTAAGATCAGGATTGATGTAATAGGGTGTCCTTTGGCTTCTCTATATGTGATTTATAAGGAATGTGTGCATATACTCAAACACATGCACACACATATACACATCATTTATATACACACACACAAATAAAAAGAGAATGCATTTCATCATCTTCACTTTCTTCAATAATGTAGGCTTTATTGAAGTTTTCACAGTTGAACATATTCAAAGATCAGAAATTTATACTGTGTGTTAATAAAACACAAGTAGCTAAAAGTGCCAAGAAATATTAGACCAATTTTATAAGAATAAAGTTAGTGAAACATTTCAGCTTAATCCTATCTCATAGACCAAATATCCTCTAAAACTCTCTGATGCCCTAATTAATGGACATTAGTGACATCAATCACATGCAGGCTTTAATCATGATTCATAATTCCAGCAAGTGGAGCACTAACTACATTTTAAGGCACATAAATTAACAAAATCTCCTATTTAGGTGGAAGCTGTGAAAGCCACTTAGCAGTCCATTTTACTGCTGTGCCCCAGAGAACAAACGGAGGAGGGCTCAGAAACTCAGAACCAGAGTGAAACACCTTGCAATTACTGAAGGAATTTAGTATCTGCGAAATGAAGTCAATTAAATTTAATGCAGAGAATTCATTTTTGTGTATTGAGAAGTTACACCCAGGATGTGGAAAAATTAAAGAGGAAAAACAGCATTCTGGTCATGGAAAATAAAGTTTAAAAAAAAAAATGTCCATTCCTATTATTCTTTAAGACACATGAAAAAGTACTTTTTTGTCAATGAGTAGAGAGGCTAGCAGATAAAGAACATAGTGGGGTCCTTGAGGAACTGCTGGGAAGAGTCTCAGTGGCCTGGGTCCACCAAGGTCCTGGGTCCTCCCCTTATTGTTCTCACTCATCTCCTCTCTATATGCTATCCAAAAATCTGATGCAGACTGACGGAAGTCACTTCGTAAAGGTCATGTGTTAACCAAGTTTGCTTCGTTGTGGCTCAGGACCTCCGCTCTTTTCAGAACACTTTAAAAGCAGACACTTGTCTCTGTTTGGTTGACTGGAGCTTCTTACTTTAGACGCCTACCTTATTGCCTCCTGTGCAATCAATAACGTCTGGTCTGAAGGACAGTTTGACTCAGCATCTCCTCATTAAACCTCTCTCTTCTCCTTCATTAGAATCTAATAACCATGCCTTTGTCATCTCAGAACTTGACATAGATTTTACTAGTATAAGTCTTATGATTGTGGCTTTTATATTGACTTATCCTGGGGAACTATATGGATACATCTGTTCCTTCTAGACAGGGCACAGAAGACAGACTAAAGTGATGTATCCACAGAAGTCCAGTTTGTTGAATTTATTTAATTCTTGAAGAGTGCATAGGTTTCGTTGAACTTATATAAATGTGGATTCATGACAGCTGCTGTGTCACCATGAAATACCATCCTGTCATGTATGATAACATGATAGATCCATCACGAAGACCCATTTCAGACATTCTGCCACTTCTTATAAATTCTGGTACACTCCCAAATGTTGCTGTTAAAGGGGCATTGGCAGGAAGATGTAATGGGTCTGATAGAGGATACTTTTGTCTACTTGGGGTGTTAATGTCCCATAACTATTATAATAGTGATGACCCCTCTGTTTAGTTTTGCTCAGTTAGTTGTCATGACTACTATACTATGTCATTGCTACTCTAACATGAAAATACAATGATCATGCTGTTCTCAGAGCAAAATATCGTAAATAATAGTTATGATCATTTAAACTTGTCTTTATCAAGAAGAATAAATATTGAAATTAAATTGGTGAGGCTAGGGAAATACCCCTATACCTGAAAAACCATCTTGTTACATTATTTGTGTTCTTCAGGTTGTAGACAATGATGAGATTTCTTTTCTCTTCATCTCACTAAATGATTATTCTTACAAGATTCAAGACCCCGACAGAAGAAGTATTAAATACTTTGTGCTTATAAAAAGCGATGCACTGTTCATGACTTTGACTTACTCAAAACTAATACAATAAATCGAACATTTTACATATGCTGATAGAAGACACAAAGCTGCAAGCTTAGAGACAAAATGACTTTATTACTTCTGGGAAAAGCTGCTGCCAAAGTTTTAAGGTGACCATGTTAGTTTCCTGAGCCCCTAGTGCTATCTCACTAGGGTGATGGTGGAAGAGGGCAATCAGCAGAGCACATCTTCTGTAAAAGGAAGGTTATTTGCCACCTCTGAGCCCTATCAAGCTTTCAGACTGGTTTACAGTGGCCAAACAGTTGTATGCTAAGTTCTGGGCTCTGAGAAGACCATCTCCCATGCATATTTTCTTGATGTTTTCTGAGAAACAACATAGAAATTGCAAACTTGTTAATTCTTTTCCTTTTTTAGGAAATAAACCCACTGTCTATCATGTGCATACATAAATTCTGCATAAAAGGTTGTGTATGAGCTTATCATTATCCACCTGATATCTATCATCTATCTATATAGAATGATAAACACATGGGTCATCATTCCAAAATACACCTTTGTCTCTTCATAATTACTAACTATGAAATCAGAAAATGTTCATGAGTTTTGTGAGACAACAGTTTAAAAATAATGTCAAGTTTAGGTAGAATGGATCCATATTTGGAGAAATTGAAACTGGGCAAAAAGATTTGTTTTAATTGTAAGAATGCACAAATGTATGTGTGAAAACACACATACACACACTCATACTCAAAGCATATGTATATATTTTTGGTTTTTATTCATTTTTCCTTTTTCTTGTTTTTCTTTTTTTTTGGAACAGGATTTTGTGTATCCCAAGTTGGCCTCTAACTTGCTATGTAGCTAATGCTGACATTAAATTCCTGGTTTGGCTTCCATCAACGGAGTGAGTGTTGGGGGATATAGGTGGGTACCATCACACTTAGAGCTATATTTTTTTATTTCTTTATTGTTAAAAATATATATATATATATACACTTCCTTCCCTTGTCCCAGTCCCTCTCGCTCCCCCACTACTCCTCTTCCCTCCCCCTGCTTCCTTTAGAGGGGGCAGGGTACCCTTCCCTGTGGGAAGCCCAGGGCCCACCCCCCTCCATCCTATATGCCTAAGAAGGTGTGCATCCATATAGACTAGGTTCCCAAAAAGCCAAAACATGCAGAAGAGATAGGTCCCAGTTGTCATTATCATTGGCTTCTCAGTCAGCCCCCATTGGCAGCCACATTCAGAGATTCCAGTTTGGTCATATATATTAATAGAGCTACATAGTAATATTTGAAATTTTCAAAACAAAACTATGAATACTTTTGATTTAATATCTGATGTAACTCAAAAATGCAGAATAACATTTAAGATTCTGCATGTTCTCCTTTTATCAGGGAAGCCAGCAGGCTAACCACAGTTACCAATTTCTCCCTTTTGTCCTCAGTATCCATTACCCCATGTCATCTCTATCTCTGTAGCAGACTACCTGATGAAGTCTTTTGCAAACCATACCTTCATCTCCAGGTGATCACACAAATCTTTCCATCCAAAATTTTTCCCCCAACTCATCACTTCATCTCAGCCCACAACTCTAACAGGAATTCCCTGCTCTCCCAAAGACCACTCAGGCCAAGGATGCAGGTCTGCTAATGGCTAATCTTTGCTTTTCAATTCTCTTCCTAACTCAATCCCCCTATCTCATTCCAAGCTCTGTTCCAAACCACCTGCTGAAATCTAAATCCTCTCTACCCGCACATATCTTCTCCAACTTCTCCTGTTACTCTAGGCTCCAAAGCCATTTGGCATTACATGAAAACCCTCGAGTCCATGCTGGGAAAGAAGAAAGTAGTCCAGTGAAGTAGGTAGGCAAGCTTCAAATCTTCACTATCCCTGCTTTCCTGCATATCCAATCCCCAAGTCCTAGTTCCACATTTGTCCATCCCACATTAACTGTTTGAACCTTTCTTTGATCTCTGTCCCAATTCCCAGAGAACTAGGCAGATTCTGATGGAACCCCATCCTTTTTTCTCTTCCATGAACCACCATAGGCCCACACTCCCATTCCTAAGTTCCAGTTCCCAAAACTTTGAAATACGTTTTACCTCTAAACTCCGGTGGCCACACCTATCATGATACCAAAAGAACCCCCAATACATACTGCCAAGACAACCTCTTAGGATCCAGAGAAGCCAAAGAAAACAAGGAACAAAACAACCTTCTCCCCAAAAGACAAGATCAGATAGAATTACCCAAAATTATAATCTTCCCACACTCAGGAACATAAATGTCAGTTTAAAAACACAATTAAATAAAAGACAAAACTACTTATTTCTATGGGAGCCCAGAAAACTTACCATAATAGGCCCTAAAAATTGGAACATAGTTTAATCACAGGACAAAGACCTTAAAATAGACATTATGAATATGAAAAAAAGCCCTTAAAGAGGAAATGAATAAATCGCTTAAGAAATATATGCAAACTAAGCAAACAGTGGAAAGGAAAGAATATTACAGGTAAGGATCTGAACGTGGAAATAGAGCTAGAAGGAAAGCTCCAACCTAAAATGTTTAGCCTCGCCCATGAAAACCCAAGGAATAAGTAATCCCCAACCAACAAATCAAAAGGGCATATACACACACATACACACACCATGACCACCACAACCACAACCGTAACAACCCCTATTCACTGATGTCTCTTAGGATCAGTGACCTCAGTTCCATAATAAAAAGACACAGACAGATAGAATGGATGCAAAAATAATATCCACCCTTCTGCTACTTTGAAGAAACACACATTAACATCAAGGGTATTTGTCACCTTAGGGTATAAGAATGTGAACAGAAATTCCAAGAAAATGGACCTAAGAAGCAAGCTGGTATATAGCCATTTTAATACCTGTCAAATGGTCTTCAAGACAAAACTAATAAAAGAGTTAGGAAATGACACGATATACTTATCAAAGGAAAAAAATCCACCAAGAGAACAATATACTTCTCAAAATATAAGAACCAACCAAAACAACCAAGTTTATAAAAGCAACACTACTACATCTTATCACATATTGAGTCTCACACACTATAATGGGGGATTTATAACCCATCCTCATCAATACACAGGTCTCTGAATATATATATATATATAAAATTATAAATATATATACACATATATATAATTATAAATATATATTTATAAATATATATAATTATAAATTATATATATATAATTTGCAAAAGGTATAGATGTCAGAAAACATTCAACTCAGGTCTCAAAACACAAAATAATACAAATACTTCCTAGCACCTCATAGAACTTTCCCCAAAGTTTACCATGTACTCAGACATGAGACAAGTCTCAACAGATACAGGAAATTAGAAATAACATCACAGATTAAAGCTGGATATCAAAAACAACAGAAACATTCCAAAACTTACAAACTCATAAAAACTGAACAGCACCCCACTGGATGAAAAATAAGTCAAGGAAGAAATTAAGTGTTTTTAGAACTTACAGAAAATGAATATATAACATTTCCAAATATATGGGACATAATGAGGGTGGATCTAAGATTCAATTTCATAACACTAAGTACCTATATAGCAAAATTGGAGTGATCTCATATTAGTAATTAAACAACACACCAGAGAAAGCTTGAGAACAAAAAAAAAAAAAAAAAAGAAAAAAAAAAGAAAAGAAAAGATACCCAAAAGGAGTAGATGGCAAGAAACAATCAAACTCAGGTCTCAAATCAGTCAAATAGAAACAGACAAACAAGTAAAACCACCCATAAAACAAATAAATAATAAAA
>JAQHUG010000004.1:2922766-2934282 GCA_028555095.1 Dicrostonyx torquatus
GCAGAGGACACAAGATAAGAATGCCTCACTGATAAAGGTACAAAGCCATGTGACTAACACAGAAAAGAATTATGGGTTAATGTAAGATGCAAGATTTAGTTAATAAGAAAGCCTAAGCTAACAAGCCAACCAGTTTATAATTAATGTAGGCCTCTATGTATTTCATTGGGACTGAATGGTTGTGGGACCTTGGGGGACAGAAACCTCTGTCATCAACCGAGAGTATCTCCATCACGAAAATCTGAAATTACTATATTGTTGGCCAACATTAGGGAAAACTGTTCCCTGCTCATAGAGAAAGGTAAATGAAAAAAATAATTTAACAAAAAAGTAGCCACAGCTATTATATTTCCTCTTTTAAAATCTTTCTCCATGAACACACAGGGGAAACAATACTTGTTGAAGATGCCACACTTTAGACGCAGGACATGGAAGACCTGGGCTGGAATTGATTTGCAAGCCTGCTCCCTAGGGGCAGAGTATCTGAAAGTACTGTTCAAGCACATCCTTACAAATCTTACTTGGTTGTAATGTTAGGAATCACAACAATGACTTGTATGTCAAAGCGTGCAGGGTGACACTTCTATCTCGAGAATTTACAGAAAAGCTGTGTAATTGAACTTAAGGCTCTCCTCAGTAGGAAGCAAGTCACGTTTCATATCATACACATACACAGCCATCTGTAACTGTTGGGTTCATGAACCATTTGAAGAGAACCTATTCCTGCTAATTTAAATAAATAATTCTCAACTGTATTCTAAAGGCTTACTCTTACATCAATAGGTAAATTATGTCTCATCCCTCACCCAAAGCTTCTTTTGACAGCAAATACAGGTGATGGCAGAAATACATAGCTGGTCAAAGTGTAGAGAACTTACTGTGGGGTTACCTAGTCCTAGTTGTTAAATCTACAACAGGACCTCTACCCCTAGGCTTCAGGGAATATAGTGGGAACCAGAGAAATACTGTGAAAGCCAGAGGATAAGCACATCTATGAAGTAGCCATGTCTTCTACATATGATAAGGAGTTGTACCCAAGAGACACCATAATGGTTGCCTCAACAAGATGTGGGCGTTGACAATGACAGCTGGCATCCAAAGTGTTTGTAAGAAATCTCACAAGGCCCTACCCTTAGATGAAGATCTACAGTCAATTAATGATCATAATAAAAGGGATTCCGTCTTCTCCAGAGTCTTTTCCTGAGAGGTTTCCCAACTCTAAGAGGTCAGCTCTACACACACATGCACAACAATAAATGAACTCAACAACTGTGTGCATCTGTGTATGTTTTAACAACAATATTTAAAGAATAGGTCATGAATTCATGGGAATATTTGAAAGAAGAAAGCATAGAGTAGTAATGAAGCAGATACAGTACTCATGTTTATAGTTATAGAAAGCATAATAAAATAAATTTTAGGAATAAAATAAATTATTTTTTAAATTAGTAAAATTATTTGAAATGAAGTTATTAACTTTAATTTTTGTGCATTTTTGTTGTTGGAGATGTAACCTTTTTATTGTTATTTTAGTTTAATTGCTTTACCATTGAGCTATATTCTGTCCAGATTAATAAAGTGTTTAAAGTAAAAGAAACACAAAACCTGATAATATATATGAAACATATTTAACATTTTTAAAGATTTATTTATTTTATTTTATGAATATTAGTGTTTTATTTGCATGTATGTTTGTGTATAGTATGTGTGTCCAGTGCCCATGAAGTTCAGAAGAGGGAATGAGGTCCTCAGGAACATGAATCACAGATGTTGTGAATCAATATGTGTGTGTGCTAGGGATGGAATCTGCATCCTCTGTAAGCTGCATGGGCTTTTAATCACCAAGATATCTCTCCAGGCCGATAAAGGAAATTTAAAAGAACAGAAACATATTTATACTATAAATGATAATATACCATGTAGATACCAAATTTGATTTATTTTAGATTAATAAGCCCTATTTAATAATGAGTATGCCAACAGAGGAGTGGGTGCCTGAACTGAACTTGTCCCATAGTTACTTTGTTGAATATCTCAATCGTCACCGTAGAAATTTTGCATGATGAATGGAGATAGAGCCAGAGACCCACATTCACACCAGAACAAGGGATCATGCTACCAAGGTACAGTGGAAGAGCAGAAGGAAGGAGAAGATGAGCAAGGATGTCAGGATCGTGAGGGACTGGCCTATCAACAGAGACAGTTGGCTTGATCTATTGGGAGCTCATCAAATCCAGCTGGACCAGGACTGAATGAGCATATGACCTAACCAGACTCTCTGAATGTGACTGCCAATGGGGACTGACTGAGAAGCCAATGATAATGGCACTGGGACCTATCTCTTCTGCATGTATTGGCTTTTTGGGAACTTATTCTATATGGATGCACATCTTCTTAGACCAAGTTGGAGGGGGGAGGGCCTTGGGCTTCCCAAAGGGCAGGGTATCCTGCACCATCCTTAAGGAAGCAGAGGGAGGGCAGTGGGGTAGTGGGGGAGCGGGAGGGCCAGGAACAAGGGGAGTAAATGTAAATTTTTCTTTTAACAATAAAAAAAAATAAAAAAAATAATGAGTATGCCAGCGATACTGACTGAGAGCACATATCACAGTCCTGTCAGGCTGATGCTGGATGTTTTCTAAAATGGTACATGAAGAGTTCAACTCTTTACTATGGTTTAGAAAGATGTTAGGGAATATGGCTTGAATATCAGTAACATAATTTGCAGAAGTAAATATGTTTCCTCACATGACAGCACCACCCATGCTGGTTCCATGAACACTTCAGGCATGTTCCTGAGATTGGATTGATGTCAAAAGTCTACTGCATGTATGTTCTTCCAAGCCATGTTTTCCCATTCTTCAGAGGTATGCTTTTACATCCCTTTCTTACTGAGCAATTTGGGTACACAGTTAAGATTTGATTTCCTTGATTTTAAAAGAAAGCAATGAATTTTACAAGCAAGACATCGAGGCAAAACAAATTGTCCCAGCGAGGTTTGTAATTGACTTAACGATACTCAGGAATGGGGCTGGTGACGTTTTTGTTGCTCTTCCAGAGGACACAAGCTTGGTTTCCAGCAGCAAATCTGACAGTTTAGAGTACTCCGGATTTGTTCCCATGAGCAAACACGCACACACACACACACACACACACACACACACACACATGCACACACACACCCCACAGATAAACTAAATCTTTAAGAAAATAAATTCACGAAAATTAATGAAATTTATATTTTTCTCAACTCATCATATACATCAGCTTTTGTGTTCCTGCTCAAGGCACACGTCATTCCTAGGTGAAGAAAATGTATGGTAGAATGTATGTTTCTCTTGTGATGCTCTGAGCTCCTATATTATCGGATGTTTTATTTTTTTATCCAACAATAAGACACTCTGAACATTGAACTCCTAGGTGATAATTATAATTTTAGAAAAAGAATTAGTGTCTCATTGAAAAAGATAAATGGAGTGTTTGCTGATAACCTTAAGAACCTTGTAGCCTTAAAAGTGGGAGCCTTCTATAACAACAAAAAGAGAGAGCAGTTTGGTACCCGACATATTTTCCATCAAATGCACTTCCGCACACATCCCATTTGAAGTACCTTTTTCTCTTTTGTACAGAGGAATCACTGGGAAATTGCTGACTCTGGGGCCATTTGCACTCTACCAGAAAAGCTTTCGATGATAGGAAACAGCTTTTGAAGACTGTAACTACAGGAGCACTTCCTTTGACCAGCAAATGACCCTCAGCCCCTAAACATTGCTTCAAAGATGAGATGAAATGGAAAAGTCCTTTTGATTGTTGCTCAGTAGACTATATTAGAAGTAAAAGACAACAACAACATTGAAAGAAAACATCCTGAAATATTAGGATACTGAACAGAAATTTTCCAATTAAGTTTGGGAAAGAAAAGGAATGTATCTTCCATTATTTTATTTTCAACTAACTGTGAACCTCAAATTTGATATGAAGATGGATGTATTTCTGAAAAAAAATTCAAGAATAATTTTAGGGTATGTTTTATTTTTTGATAAACTACAAACCTATATCTTTATTTGTGTGTATTGTGATTCTATTATCTGTTCATACCATGGGGAATGATAGCATCAGGGGTAGCATAATTAATAAAACCTCAGAGACAGATATTGCATTCAGCCTGAGAACCACAAAAACAAAGCAGCCAGTCATTGACTCTTACCTAGAACCTCAGTTTGAAAATGGTGAAACTGCCTCCAGGAAACCCTGAAAATGAGATTGCAGCTGAAAGCTGTCTACTTCTGTTTTATAATCCGCTGTAAGGAATAAGGGCATGCTCCACTACCACCTGGTTTCTATGGCAAGCTACTGGGGTGTTATTGCTGCCTGTTCTGTAAGTCTGTTTTACTTTTCTGATCTTCAGATAAACTTTATTTATTAAAATACAAATGAAGCCGGGCGGTGGTGGCGCACGCCTTTAATCCCAGCACTCGGGAGGCAGAGGCAGGGGGATCTTTGTGAGTTCGACCAGCCTGGTCTACAAGAGCTAGTTCCAGGACAGGCTCCAAAGCCACAGAGAAACCCTGTCTCGAAAAAAACCAAAAAAAAAAATACAAATGAAATGCCAGTACAGTCAGGATAATTGGCATGCCCACCATATCAAATATATGTTTCTTTTATGTGATGGGAAACATGTAATTTGATTTTTAAGACTAAAGAAAATAAGGTGAGATGGGGCAGGAAGCAGGGGGAGGGTGGTGGGGGAGTGGGGGAGTGGGAGGGCCTGGGACAAGGGGATTAGATATAAATTTTTCTTTTTACAATAAAAAAGATAGAAAATAAGGTGAAATAATATACACCTTATTACATTTCCCATAACAGTCAAGGCACACAGAAGGAATGCATTTTTGTTTGGTTGTAGAGTTTTTGGCCAATCTATGTAGACCTTGTCTGCTAGACCTGAGATCCAAGGACCTGAAGGCAAAGGACAGAGTCTGATGCTATAGACAAAATTCCTTCAGTTCAGTATACTTTTAAAAAACGAATGAATTAAAGAAAGCAGTGATCCAAGGAAGGTTATTTGAGTTTAGAAAAACATGGTCAGAAAGACATGTAAACAAATGTCAGTAAGCACATGCTAAATATTAACAGAGCAGCCCTTCCATAGGGCTTTCGCAGGACAGACCAGTTTAAACACAAATGCTTGAACACACTCTAGATTTCATCTGTGAAACATGAAAACAAGGCAGGATTCAGGATACACTGACCAGATTGGGTTCTATAGCTATGTTCTGACATCCAAGAAGAATAAAAATGTCTTATAAATTGAATGTCAATGTTGGTCATAGGAGACATGAAATCACACCCGAGAGCAATCCAGGGAACAAAACACACCGGAGGTAGAAGGACCTCTGCCCTTGTAACTTCTCTCTCTTTCACAGTTCCCCAGAGCATTGTTCAACACGCTTCATTCTTTGGGCCATGTTCTGACATTGGTGGAAAATATGATCCAGTTGTATGGGAAGCCTCAGTTTAGTTTACTGAACATCATTCAAATACAAAAGAGTAAACAAATACAAAAGAAAAAGTGTTAGATAAAAGCAAAATGAATCTTCTTTCATTTTTTCTAAAAGGTAAGAGTCTTAGTGTATAGAATCACAAAGTATCCTTTTAATTTATAATCCCTTTGTTCTTTCCCTTATTTCTACATTGCATAGAATATGAAGTGGCTGTCAATTTGATCAATAGTGTCTACATGTCTATAGGTGTCAATTTTAAGTTTAAACCCCACAGAAAATTTATTAGGTTTGTCTCCATGATGATTTTGAAGAAGGCAGCAAATTCCTTCTGTAGTTGTTGGGAGCAATTATGTCAAAACACATAATTGCTGTGGGAGAATTTTCTTGTACTCTGTAAAGTTTTGTCACTCATATCGGTTTAATAAAAGAATGATTGACCAGTAGCCAGGCAAGAAGTATAGGCAGGACAGCCAGACTAGAAGAATTCTGGGAAGAGGAAAGACAGAGAATCGGTCACTAGCCAGATGCAAAGGAAACAAGATAAGAATGCTGCACTGAGAAAAGGTGCCAAGCCACATGGATAAACACAGACAACAATCATAAGTCATGCAAGAGCTAGTTAACAATAAACCTGAGCTAATAGGCCAAACAGTTTATAATTAATATCAGTCTCTTTGGGACTGAAGGGCTATGGGACTGAGTAGGATAGAAACTTCCATCTACAAGTGGTGTCCAAAAATTTGGCAAGAATTTAGACATAAAGACTGAAATGGCTTTAAAAAGAGATTCTAGAAAGACAAGGACAGAGTCAAAGACAGATGCTTGGTAGCCATCTTTACTTCCTTAGGCTGTGTTAGGCTTCCTGCACTAGCACCAAACCCACTTGGCTCTTTGAAAATGCCCTTCTATCAAGCACTTAAATAATGTTTTTGAGCAGCTGGTGGCATGCTTCTTGGTGGTGGCAGGGTCCTAGAAACAGCAAAGAGTAGCAGCAATAACACTACTGGTTGTTGGTGGCACACTCCTTTAATCCTGGTGCTTGGAAGATAGAGACACGCAAATCTCTGGGAGTTCGAGGCCAGCCTGGTATACAGAGTGAGTTTCAGGACAGGTTCCAAAGTTACGAAGAAACCTGTCTCAAAACAAAAACAAAACCCACAAAAAACAAAAACACACAAACAAACAAACAAACAAAACCATGGCTCCTGACAGCACCTCTGCCATGAAGCTAGAATCTCAAAAGGCTAAGGAATGGGATGTAACCATCTGGCTAAATTTCCGCTTTAAGGCTAGTCATATTGTTTAGCAGATTTAACACTCATGTGGTCAGAAAAAGATAGGTATATGTGGTAAAGACAAATTCAGACAGAAAAAAAAAAACACCACTAAATGGTTTATAGTGTGTTTAAAAATGTAGGCAGGCTAGTCTCTGTGAGTTTAAGGATAGCCTGGTCTACAGAGTGAGTTCCAATACTTCCAAATATACACAGAGAAATTCTGCCTCAAAAAACCAAAAACTAAAAAAAATAAATAAAAATTAAATAGAGTAAAAAAAAGAGCCTAGTAAAGATGAAAAATACATAGAGAATCTGAATCTGAATACTGTATGTTTTTGTGTTGTCTTTGAATTGTTTGATTGCTGAAGAAGGAGAAACAGCTGCAAAAATACATTTGATTATAAATGCTACTGGATTAACCCAACCGATATATTTTGAAAATGCCGTGACTTCAAAAATTATGTCAAAAGATATGTTACTTTGGAGAATGAGGCTTTGCTTTCGTTTCTACAGAAAATGAGAGACGGTGCCATTAATCTGGTTTAAGAAAAATAAGGTTTGATCCAAAAAGACCCCTGAAAAATCTTTGATAGTAGCAGATGGCCCAGATGATCCAATATTTTAGAGCACCTCTGTTGCAGTTTCCTCTGAGTTCTGCATCCAGAACAGCCTCAAAACTTCTGGCTGAAATGATCCAGCCTCACAGAATCCTCCACTCAGGACTTGACCCTAATCCTAAATTTTCTTTGGGACCCCTTAAGATTATTAGTGCCCTCAATCAGGAGGAAGTAGCCTTAGAAAATTACACACATTCTCAAAAAGTGGATTATGGATGTTTGTCTTTGTTTAGAGTTACTTGTTTTGGATACAAATTGTTATGGTCAGGAAAAAAAGCTAAGCAAAGGAGATTGATTAGATTCAGGGTTCTTATTTTGAAAAGAATAAAACAGGGGAAATGTTGTTGTAGAATGCTTTTGTTCACTGTGAAAAATTGTTACTAGTATTCGGTGAATAAAATGCTGATTGGCTAGTAGACAGGCAGGAAATATAGGCAGGATGACCTAGGGACTAGGAGAATTCTGGGAAGATGAAAGACAGTGATACAGTCACCAGCCAGATGCTGTAGTCATGAGGAGTGGGCAATGTTCCCTGTGCCCGGTGGCCCTGGCTAGCTTATACCCAGAATAATTGCACACAAACTGGATTCATTTGAACTATGCCTGGCCCATTTAGTTCTAACCTCTTATTGGTTAACTCTTACATATTTATCTAACCCATTTCTGATAATATGTATCACCACTTGACTTTGGCTTACTGGCATGATTCTAACCTGTGTCTATCTCAGGCCGAAGCAGCATGGCGGCATCTGCCACACTTCCCTTCTCTGCATTCCATCCTGTCTACTCTGCCCACCTAAGTTCTGCCCTGTCAAAAGGCCAAGGCAGTTTCTTTATTCAACCAACGAAAGCAACACACAAACAGAAGGCCCTCCTACACCAAGATGCAGAGAAAGCAAGTTGAGAATGCTGCACTGAGAAAAGGTACCAAGCCACATGGTTAAACAAAGAAAAAAATTGGTTAATTTAAGTTGTAAAAGTTAATTAAGCCTGAGCTATAGGTCAAACAGTTTATAATTAATATCAGCCTCTGTGTGTTTCTTTGGGACTGAATGGCTATGGGACCAGACATGACAGAAACTTCTTTCTACACAAGACAAATCAATCCATATTCTTTCTAAAATGATGTCCATTCATCTCAGAGACAATTGAGGCCAAAAGATTATCTTACTTGAACAAGCACGAGAATCAGGTGGATTTTTCTAAGGCTGTTAGCCACCCTCTTTCGGCACTGTATGAAAGCCATAGAATAATATTTTCCTGTATTCAGAGACTGATTTTCTCCCAATGTGACATTACCCTGGTTTGATTACTGTTTTCCTATAGTTTGATTTCTTTCTTTCTTTTTTTTAATGTGTATAGATTTTACAGGAAGGGACTGATACTAATTCAGGTTAATGACACTGGTATTCTATTGTAAGAGAAGACCTAGGGCTGGAGAGATGTCTCAACAGTTAAGGGCACAGTCTATTCTTCCAGGAGACCTAGGTTCAATTCGCAGCATCCACGTGGCAGCTCACAAGTGTCTATAACTCAAGTTCTAGGGGATTTGACAACTTCACACAGGCAAATATGTAGGAAAACACCAATGAACATAAAATCAAAATAAACATA
Organism: Dicrostonyx torquatus; assembly: GCA_028555095.1. NCBI lineage: Eukaryota > Metazoa > Chordata > Mammalia > Rodentia > Cricetidae > Dicrostonyx > Dicrostonyx torquatus. The sequence goes on from JAQHUG010000004.1 coordinate 2,931,776, forward strand.
GTGTATATTAAAAAAGAGAAGGTCTACAAAACCACTTGAGGCTCCCTTGCCACTTCTAATGAGGAAGGAAAGCATTTTAATACAATGTTCATTTTCCTTCCATGATTCTTCTATTGCATGCCTACATGAGATCCTGGATAACCATCTGCTTTCAAACCCATTTGTGTCCACACGACACCTATTAGTCAGACTTACGAGACGGGTAATATTTAGCTGAATTCGCAATCAGAATGCCTGAATGCTTCAACGACATTTATAATTAACTGTTGTGTATAATAACAAGCAGGAACAACAGCTGCAACGAACCTCCTATTAGGCAATAAAAATAGGGAATAATTCAAATTTATGGTCTGCCCCAAACTCACTTTCAAGCCATTGAATGACAAGTTAGCAGAAATTGAACACATCCCAAAGTAAATCAAAAGAGGGGGATGCCTCTGAAAATACAGCATCACCCAAAGTTAGCTTCAATAATTCAAGAGATTAAAAGGAGACCTCGCCTTAGAGCTCTGTCTACATGCGTGGAGAACCAAGAATCCACAATGGAACCTGTTTGCAACTGATGAAATTCTGAAACATTTCAAAGGGGTTTTAAAAAGACTTTTCTTTCAATATTTCTAGATCATTGAATGAAGATAAAAATTAGAAAACTTGTTCTAATTTTATTTAAAAATGTTCCATGTTTATGACAACATGTGTACATACAAATCTCCAAACTCTTGATGGGAAACTGGCACTCAGAAATGAAGCTATTCTGTTGACAGTTTATTTTACTTAGAGATTGTAAATTAAAAAAATATTCCTTTTCTGCAATTCACCAGATCCTAAGTTTTTCTAAAAAAATCATGATTATAAAATTTAAATCATTTTTAAAAAAGAAAATCAAATTCTATCCATCTGAGTGGAAATAACTCGAATCACTTCTGTCAGTAGTAGTAAGATGTGGTCACTAAAATTTCCTTTTAATTTTCATTTAGTAGTTATTTTACTCATTCTTTAATCCTAATGACAACCTCCCAGGCTACTTATATTCTTGTTTACTTGTACAACTATAAACTCATTGAAAACGCATCAACATTCATTATCCAAAATGGAAAGTGCTCCAAGATTCTCAGAAGGAGTTGAGAACTTTTTCATATTTCCATGAAAATGATTTTGCCAGAGGGCTTTGAGGAAATATGTGATGCTTCATAGACGTAAGGGTGACAATTATGTACTTTCCAGTTTGCCACACTCTAGTTTCCATTCAACCTTCACACATTTGAAATAAGTCCTCTTTTATAATCCTCAGGTCCCTGACAAAAATTATCATTCCCGATAGCAAAGGTGCAGATATAAATCATGGGTACACCCGCTGAAATCTCTCAGCAAACACTGGAGAGAATTATCTAGGGTTTGTGGAGAAATAGTCAATTGATGGGTAGATGTATAAAAGTGGAACAAAGTGTATTTTATGCAATATTTGTATGTATTTACAATAGAATATTATTCACCAAAAATTGTGATGAGGATGAAAATTTCAGTAAAGATCTGCTTGTATGGGGTTTGACAAGAAATTGGCAGTTGTTGAAGATGAGATTGGCACACATTTCCTTCTTTTCCTAACGAAGAAAAAAAAAACAAAGTTATATTTTGTAAGGATAATAAAAAGAATGTATCTTGTTGTTTTGTAACAATTTAGTGTTTGATTTTTACTTTTTTTTTAACCTGTCTTTGTATTGAGGCTTGAATGTGAAATCTTCCCCATAAGCTTAAGTATTGGGAAGCTTCTTCCCCAGATGGTGGGTTGTTTGTGGAGATTTAGGACTCTTTAGGAAGTGAAGACTGACTAGGAGGAAGCAGATCAGGGGGTCGATTCAGAGAGCGTGACATTTTTACTGCCTGCGTCTGCTTGTTCTGTTTCTGCTTTCTGATTGATGACACAGTGTATCAGGCTGCCACCAACTCCTGCTGCCTTGTCTTCCTCACCTCTGAGGACTGTGTCACCTCATGCTGTGATCCAAAATCAAGCCTCCTTCTTTAAGGGCTGAGAAAGAGAAAGAAAAATAATACTACATGTTGCTACTAACTGTGCAATTTTGTAATGCTGATCTCAATTTCCCTGTTCATTTGGTCTCTCTCTCTCTCTCTCTCTTTTAATAAAGACATTTTAATTGGTTTTTATTTTTTGCACTTTTTAGCCCCAGAATTTGTGTGGTGATTTTTTTCTACTTTCTATAGTATCAATCACACATCATGAGACATTCTAAGTGAATAATCTAGGCGTTGTTAAAGTCAGTGAACAAATGAAAGAACAAATACTTGTGTAATAATATGAATAATCACATAAATCATTTTTAAGCATAAGCCCAACAGTAGATATGCTTTTGATTTCCTCAGATATTACAAACCTATGGTGGTATTTTACCAAAAATAGTATATCAAATTTTTTCTTGTAAGATGATTTCTCCAAATAAGAATGAGTGCATCTCTCTCTCTCTCTCTCTCTCTCTCTCTCTCTCTCTCTC
>JAQHUG010000004.1:2934316-2955175 GCA_028555095.1 Dicrostonyx torquatus
AGAGAGAGAGAGAGAGAGAGAGAGAGAGAGAGAGAGAGAGAGAGAGAGAGAGACCAGTCTTAAGAGAAATGTCATTGCAGCACATTTCTCTATTAAGCAGTAGGACCCATATGCCTTGCATAAATGCTCCAGAGATCCTTCAAACTGAAAGTAAAAACAGGAGAGGAAGAGATACAACTCCAAGAAGCAAGATCATTACAAGAATGAGGCTTAGGTGTGTGCCATGAAAGACACAATTAAAATTTCTTATTTGTAACTTTCCTTCTGTGGTGTTACTCAACAAACAGAGTTGAAAACATCTTTATCCACATAAAGCTGCAACTTGTAGAATGCAAATTAAAAGCAGGTGGTATATTTCAAGGAATTTCATATGTTGATATGAAAATGAATTTAATATTTACTTGAACTGCATCATTTTAAATTAAGATGGTCTAGCAACTATGTGTGCATGTGTTCGCCTTCATGTAGATGCATCTGTACATATGACACACACAAACACACACATAATTACTTGTGTAGATTCAATATCATGATTTCTAATGTAACAAGATAGATACAAAGGTAATACATAACAGATCTTCAGTGAATTCTGAGAACCCACTCTAGGGTTGATATATAATCACTGTCCATAATTCTACTTAGATGTGAACTGAGCATCCTGGGACCCTGGAGTATAAAATAAACAAGAGCTAGGCCTGCCAGGGTGGTTAGTGTACCTAGGATCTCTTGTTAGAGATAATGTGTTCCTTCCAGGCGACTTGGGCTTCCTCTCACCATCCTCGTGGCAGTCTGACACTGTCAGAAATATTTGCCGTGCCCCTTAGAAAAGAGTCTCTGATGGTACCCCAGGCTGTGGATTTGATGGTTACAGACATTTCCTCCAAAATGCAGACTATAAAAAGTTTGTTATTTTTTTCTGTCTTAAATTTTTTTGGCTCAGGTAGTCAAGGGCACATGTCCCCACTCAGTATGTGAGACTCTAGTTGCATCGTCAAAAGTCCTCTAACTGGAGCCGTCCAGCTAACACTGCTTCTGTCATCCAGAATTCACACAGTGGCTGAAAGCAACCAAGAGTCTTCACTGAGATAGCCACTTGCATGCATCATTATGTTTTGTTTGGTTTTCTGCATAATTTATTGGCAAGTATTCAGTGACTAGAACTTAAAATGTTACAGGAGGCAGACATTGTCTGAAAAAGTCCATTAGTTTAGTCGTAAATCTGTAACTGGAGTGTCTGAGGTGTGGCACATTCTACAACTGTGTGATTGCATTTCAACTTTGTTTAAGTTAATGGAGTATTATATCTATTCTTATTTTTTTTAAAATAATCATTTTTATAGAAGATAGGCTTATTTTGATCTAAGAGCATGCGTGAAATAAATTAAGAATTAACCATCTTGACTTTTGCACTGCAAACACGTTTAAAATAAGATGCATGGCAAGGCAACTTTGTGTGAATGCTGATTTCACAATTTGCCTACTGTGAACAGTGCGAGATTAAATATGCATGCAAAATTCCATGTTGTATGCTGGCTTAGATTCCTTTGAGTATATATTTAGCATCACATAATAGATCTATCTTTTGCTGTTTTTTATTATTTTTGAGAGGAATCTTCATACTGATTTACAGAAAGTTTCCTCAGGATTACAGAACTACTGGGACACAGGGCTTCCTATTCCTGTTTGATGAGATAAGAAATTTCAGTTTTTTTTTTTTTTTGCATTCACCTGTTAGATAAAAGGTTGTTTACTTTTTTGTTGTTGTTGTTGTTTTTCCCTTTGGTTTTTCAAGACAGGGTTTCTCTGTAGATTTGGAGCCTGGCCTGGAACCAGCTCTTGTAGACCAGGTTGGCCTCAAACTCACAGAGATCCGCCTGCCTTTGCCTCCCCGGTGCTGGGATTAAAGGCATGCACTACCACCACCCAGCAAGTTTAATTTTTATTAGAGAAAAATCCATGTTTTTTGAAAGAAAATAGAATTCAGTATAATAGATTATATTAAATAATGACATAGACTCACGAATGATATGGGGTTTCTTTTTCAGGTATAATCTTTATAAAACATAGAGAGAAACACAAAGAGAGGATAGTCTATTTAAAAGGTAAAGGGAACCATCAGTAAGGGCTAGGGAAAAAAATAGAAGAAAATAGAAACTAAAACAACCTAAGCATATTGGGAACACATGAAAATATTACAATAAACCCTCCAAGTTTATACTATGTACAGACACTGTTAAGGTTATTGTTAAAACTGATTCATTGGATTATCATTAACCTAAGCTGATAAAGAGGGAAGCAATTTGATTTTCAATATTAGACAATATGTTTCTCTAAATGAAAGGCTCTGGATAAGTAGAACTGAAGTATGAAGAAGCCAGAAGAAGGGTTTCTATACATCGTGATTTTGTATTTGAAACTATACGGTTATCAGAGGAGGAAATGGCTCATCTACAATGGTGAAAGAGAGCAGACAGCCTGTGTGCCTTGCTGAAGGGTCAACGTGTAATCGAAGTGATTAACTGTTGTGCTTTCTTTGCATCCTTCTTGCCTGATAATAAGCATACAGTACTTCACTTAAAAATAATAAAAGATTTGCATTCATATTTGCATGCATAATAATAAACATTTCTACAATATGATTGAAAGAAATAAATATCAAAGTACGGTCACTCATAGTGCGAGAGTGAAGGGTCTTTAATAGCCCGCCATGTGTGCTTTTACTCACGTTTTCACTGAGCATTTAAGGAAGCTGAGACTTTACTGTCTTTGTCATCTTCTAAAGTTAGCCACTTCCTAGAATTCACTTCTGTAAACTGTTTTTTTTAAATTTTGGTTATTTTAAAACTTTTATCCATATAATCTATTAGAAGAATGACCCTGGTTAAATGCACAAAAGACTCAGAACTGGAACAAATTTTGATATTGAGCAAAATACTTCCTGTTAACATATGTAAATGGATTTCATGTCTCAGTTCTTCTACTCCAGCATCACATCTGTATGTTGTATTTCTAAGTAGGTAGATCTACCCAGTTATTACGTCTATAATTTCCTTATAGTATTCACATATGAAATTGTATAGTTCATGTCATTGAAGAAATTTGCCTCTTGAAGGAGACAGGTTATTTCACCCATAACTGATAGTATCAAAATACAAAAAGAAAAAAAGAGAGAGAAGGAAGTAAATGACTTTACAGCAAAGGAGAAAATAAGATTTATTTTTGTCTCAGTTTAAAATTGTTCTTAGAAGTTCTCAACAGACCCCTTCTTTTTGCTAAAAATTTCCACCAGTGAACCCGATAATTTCCCCTTGATTGCCTCCCATGCACTGCAGCGTTCTACCATTCTGACGGCCTCCAAATAGACAAATATGCCAGGAACACTGCAGCATGACTCTCCTCATTTAAGCACAAATATAAAACTCCAAAGTGCGTTATCATCTTCATGTCATTTATCATACTGAGTGGAGTTGTATTTGGCTACTTGCATAAGTCAGAATCGCCTCGCCTCACACACTGTGGTTAAACCAATGTACTCTGTCCAATGGCTCATTTTTATCTTCCAGCGCATTGAAAAAGAAACACTTGGTGAAGGCAGCATTTCTCCTGCTCTACCTTAAGTGACACAGATAATAATCTGGTGTTTCCTTTTTCTACTCTCACTTCCTTACAAAAGTTGGACATTGTTTGAGTCCTTCTTCCCATTTCTTACTTGGCAAGTCACAGATTTGTAGACACAAAGGTGGGGACTTCGTTCTTCTTTTTGGTCAGAAATGATGATTGTCTTTGAACTGACCACTGGTTCAAGGAGGATTTGGTGATTCTTTCTCTAAACCCCAGCTCTACTGACAAAAATCTCAGATCAGAAGGCTCATGTTGGAACATTAAGGGCTAGAAATTAAGGTCCCAAACTGACCAATATATAATATGTACTTATAAATATGCTATATCTTGGTACCCTTCAAATGTGTACACTCACACATAATGAGTGCTGGACTTAGTTCACATTTATTCTGGGGCTGTTTGTCCTGACTTGTTATGTGTGGTTGAGTCCTTTCTTCGTCTGCTGAGTGCGCTCTGAGTCTATCTTGTCTTGTTATTTCCATAACCGAGATTCTCCAGGCTCATAACAACTACCTAAATTTCTACTTCTCCATTGGACATTGACTTCCAAATGCTTATAGAACCTTGACCTTTTTACAGAGTATATAATGATGCTTGCCATTATACCTCTGAATTTTAAGAAGCTCAAAGAAGTGCTTTAGTAAAATCTAATTATAAATATAAAGTAACAGTCACCTTTAAAAAGACTTAAAATAAGTTATGAAAATTTAAACCACTTGATTTGGTAAAAGAAATTAGTCTACTTTATGAAATGCAATGAAATCCTAAAGCTATACATTCATGAGTTATAAAATTCATTTTTATAGAAGGCAAGTATAAAGAAATCCCCACATTTAACTTGTCTCTCCTTTGAACCTATTAATTATAGCAATTTCTTTTTAAAATACACTTTTGGTTCATGTTACTCTAATAGTCTGCTTGAAAAGTATTTCAATGATTTTTAACTGAAAAATCTGGCTTTGGATTATGACTCGCATACTTTTGACTGTGTTTCTCTCTCAGAAGTATTGAATCCGTGCCTGATGAGTCTGGCTTCCCTGTCATTCAGCTCTAGCACCTTTGCCTCAGCTCAATCCCTGCTCTGTCTTCGACAGCGCACAATGCCACGTTTGTGAAGCTCAAATGGCTGGATGTCACCTCACCTCAATTAACTGTCCTCAATGCTGCCTCTGTGAAAGGGGAACGCAGAGGATGCATGATCAAACACCTGCTCCATATATACAAAGGGAAGGGGTTGGCCTCAGCGTCAAAGTCGTTCTGACAGTGGAAGATGACATGCAGACACGCCAGATGCTAGGATCCTGGAGGCGTTTGAACTCTCTGTTCTGAAGTAAATGTGATGCATTTGAGGCTTAATGATTGGTATAGGTCTCTTCCTCCTCTGAGTATTAAAGACTGAGGATCTAGCAAGAGTGTTAGTCCTCAGAACTGTTCTTAAGTGCACTAAGGACATGCGGTATTATCTCCGAGAAAATCAGGAAACTCAGGACAATCAGCATTATCTCTGAGAAAATGTCGGATAGCTATGGAAAAGTGATGGTGTTCTTACAAAATACTGTCAACACCCACCCATTTCACAGATGGGCATGTCAAAATGAAGAAACATTTAGGTCACATGAACTTTGAGGCACGATGGCACACTAATAAAATTATACTTTTTTATTGCTCCATATTTTTCTACAAATAGAGAATTATAGGGCCGCCGAAGGTGGTGGCACACGCTTTTAATCCTAGCACTAGGGAGGCAGAAGCAGGCGGATCTCTGTGAGTTCGAGGCCAGCCTGGTCTACAAGAGCTAGTTCCAGGACAGGCTCCAAAGCTACAGAGAAACCCTGTCTCGAAAAATCAGGAAAAAAAAATAAGGAAAGAGAATTATAGGACCAAGTAGAAACTCTTTGAATGTGTTGATGAGTGTGAATCTTTGAAATACATCCTGGGAGTACAGACAACTAATGATTGAAAATCAATCTCTAGTCTGTTGTCTGAATATCTCTTTTGAGAAAATAAAATGTTTATAACCCTCACATAGAGTACAGAAGGAATCAGAGAAATAATTCCACTGAAGTCTAGCTTGGTGAGCCAGGGAGGTTAACTATGGTCTCTTATGGGAGCACAGGTGAGGGTTAATTGTGAAGAATGGGTCAAGGGTTATTTATGGGAGCAGGACCATGTACTATTGAAGAAAACATTTCTTGCAACAACTTTAACCATTTGCACCATCAGAAGAATGACACCTCTTAAATGAAATCAGGGAGGTTTAACACTTATATAGCCTTGAGGATAAGAAAGACCACACATGACAGTCTCCCCTTCTATGAACAAATGCTAATGGTTCAAACTGCTTAAGTCCTGGGGGTAACCACAGCTGCTAGAATTTCAAATGTATTTATAGCCATGTAATACCTGGACACAGTGTTCAGAAACTACCAAAGAATTTGCAGATTGTTAGAAAAAAAAAAACAAGAAAAACAACCAACCAAAAAACATTGGGGTGTGTCTTACAGGATGATCTCAGGAAATTATATCAAATTAATTTCAATACAAATAACTCGATAGTAAAAATAAGGGGATATCATTGACCAAGAATGACATGATAAAAGTTGTTGATACAGTCCCTTCTGTTTCAACTGAGAAACTTTAACTCTGATTACAACGTTTTGAAGGAAGCCAATATTGCTAAGCAGAGACCAAATTCCTTCTTTTAATGTTGTATAGTACTAATTTAGGTGGAAAATTAGAATACATATTTCTTTAGCACAAATGTGTGTGTGTGTGTGTGTGTGTGTGTGTGCTTAAGTACAAGGCAAATCCAATTTCCAACCTTTTCAAAGCAAAATGGAGGGTGACCGTTTGGTAAATTTCTGTTCCTGGCTGTTCTTGAGCATGACACAAATCTTGACATCAGAATTTTGAGTCTGTTATTTATTACAGCTTTGGGAAGGTACCACGTGTCTGCCTTCTGTGTGGAACAGAGTCTGTTGATGATGAGGATTATGCAATTTAAAATTGCGTAAGGAAGCCTCAAGGCAAAGCTTGCTGTTTATGCTGTCTATGTATATTTCTGCATTATATTTCACTTTTGAAAGTCGACGTTAGTAAGTAGTGAGATAGAGTTTTATTCTGGAGTGAAGCAAACACGGTGATAATCACACACATGCTATTTAGCTTTGTGTCCTCTTCAGCGTGATGATAGCTACGTTCTTGTCAAATGCCATTTGGCAAGAAAATACAAATGACAGCATTAGCTGCATTCATTGTCTTCAAGTAGGCAAAATTTACTTAACCTCTTAGCAATCATGTCACAACAGGAGAGACAACTTTAACACGTAACCATGTGGGAAGATAACAATAGGAGTGGGCCCATATTTATGAGTTGCTATTTATGTGACAGCCATTTTTTTTTACAGACCCTGTGTCTTGTTGAACACTTGTCAAGAGAAAATGCTAATACAATTGCATTGAATTTGCCTCCTTGTATAAACGTAATTAGGAAAGATTTCAACGGAAACTTTTAAGAAGGATATTATTTTGGTCAATTCAGATAAACAAGCTCTTAAACGTCCAAGAAACAGACTCATAGACAAATACAAATATAGAAAATTAATACTTTTTATTGAAGTACATTCTTAGGTAAAGGCAAATTGATTAAAATTCTGCACAAATATTTTAATAAGACACAAATGTTCTATCTCATTTCTGGGTCTCCCTTCATGTGTTGTTGAGTAGAAGCAACAATTCCCCAGTTTATGGGTTTGCTTACACTAATCTTTCATAAAGCTTACAATGGCATTTGACAGATATTAAAAAAAATCAATTGGCATAATAATGTACCATCTTCCAAGAAAGTAAAATATTTAGTAAAAAAAAAGGTATTTGGGTCATTCAAATTGATTAGAGAGTAGGATAGATAAGTATGAATTAAAATGCAGGCTGGTCTGCAGTAAATTATGCAACCCTCTGCTTCAACATCTGAAGCTGTGCTGCAGATTTCCAAATAATGTTTTTTAATATAATACCACTTCCAAGAGCAAGCATGCTATACTTTTAAAAACTCCAAACATCTCTTCAAAATTTGGCTTAATGAAAGCACTATTCAGTTTTTCTTAAGTAACAAAATTGCATATGTGAGGGGCATGTCTTTGTTTGTTTCTTTATGGTAAAAATCTAATCTCTTAAATATAACATTACATCTTTTCAAGGTAGGCCATTTTACATTAACAAAATCATTAATCAAATGATTAAATCTTTCTGTGAAATTGTTCTGTGTTCTGCCTATAATAGTGATTAAAGCTGTTACTTTCTTTCACAATGTTTGCCTATTGATCTCACAGAAATCTCTGCATTTTTGTAGACCATACCAATTATTTCTCAGTATTGAGAAGCTAAGTGATTATAGATACTGTACAGTTTGTCTGCATAGCATATTTTCATTGTAAGAGATTCATTCATTGTGGGCCTCATTGAGACACTGAGTGGTAGAATTGCTAAATCACAGAATAGCATAATCCCAACATATCTTTTTAGTAAGTGCATTGCATTTTGTTATCTATTCATTATTTTATTTCTTGCCACGATTAACATAAGGACTGAGAGACATTGTCATAACTGTCATTATTATTTAGCTATACCTGAAAAAGAATAAACAATTTAAAACTAAATGAAAAGTTATTTTGAAAGGCTCATTACTGATGATTTCAACAATTATAAAGATCATTATCATTAACTTAAATAGACAGAAGTTTCAATATTTGTTCAGATATTAAGCTACAATCTCAGCTTTAGCTCTTCATGGTGAATAACAGGTAGGGCTACAGTTGACAAACAAATTGAGTGTCACCTTCTTTCTACCAAGGACGGTGCAGAACACACCATCAATCACTCCACATGAAGACGACAGAGCAGAGTCATGGAAGCTCTCCAGTGTCTTCATCGTCTTCTCAAGATCTGCCAAGTTAACTGGCCTAATGGCACTTTTGTAAGGCTCCTTTTTTTGCAATTAAACAGAATGGGCTCTTCAACATTAATTTGAATTCAATGATTACCTCTTGAAGCACAGCAACTTTGAACTTAGAGTGGGATCCAGTTCTATGCGGCATGGAAGTGAAGATCCACTCTGTATGTGGGACCTTCGAGTTGAATTTCTGTTTAAAGGAGAATCAGACCTGCAAACATTAAATGCCAACAAATTCATAATAATTATACCCAGACGGGCTCTTTATGTTTGGTTACCAAACCTTGCTCCTTGCATTGGTTCTAATGGTCATTTGCAGAGGCTGAGCACCGTGAGAGAAATTAAGTCTCAGAAATCATTCCATCTAAGTGCATTGTGAAATCTGGGTTTCGTGATCTTTCCTCTCCTCTCCACTTTTCTCCTTTCCGGCATTTCCTTCCTTTCCCCTCTCCCGGTCATCTTCTCTCCTCTTCCCTCTCTTCCTCTCTACTGTCCTCCTCTCTCTTAATTTTCTAGCTTGTTTTTTTTATTGTGACAAAGAAAATCTATAACCCAAAGCAAATTGGTCAAGAGAGAGATTATTTCATTATATAGGCTTCAGTCTCTCAGTGAGGAAATTCAAGACAAGAACTGAAGCAGAAACCCTGAGAAGAAACCGTGAGACTCTACCTAAGTTCACAGTGAACTAGCATTTTTATACAACTGTAGCTTTACCTGATTAGCAGTGTACCACCCACAATAAACTGGGAACTCTTATATCAATTAGCAATCTAGAAAATGCTGTAGTCCAACTAGATGGAGACAATGCTTCACCTGGGGCCCCTGTTCCCAGGTATGTCAATCTGCCAACAAAGATCAGCTATCTCATTTCTGCATTACACCTCTCAGTTGTCATGTGGCAAGTACAACTAAGTACAGCCTGTTGGATCTTCCTGTCATGTGTGGCCTTCCATTAAGTCTTAAAACAAATGAAATGGTACCTACAAATATGAGAACCCAAAGACTTTTCTTCTTTATAAATTTATAGATTCCAGTTCTTTGTTGAAGTAGTGGGATGCTGATTCACATATACAAATATATTAACAATATATACTTTAAAAATTGCATTCTATTGTGCTCAAGAGTATTAAAGGGTATAATCATATTCAGCATTCATTTCTTTTGCATTATGGATATTCATGTTATGCCAGGGATAAGCATGAAATAATTTTTTCCCATTTGCATTCATATTTTATTTGAATAGTTCCAACAGTTATAAAATGTGCTGCTTTTTATATATCTACTGTTCATAATTTTCAACACAATTTTGGTATTGCATATTTTCTTGCAGGTGTTACTATCATCATCTGATATTGTTCATAGGAGCATAACCAATATGGTTTGTATCAAGATTTTGCATTTAATTGGATATGCAAAACCTACACTACTATTTCGAGATGTAAAAATTTAATATTTCGAATGAGCTTAAGTCTAAGATTATACAGAGGAAAAAATTATAATTCCTCACTGGGACAACCAAGGCTGTTCTACTTGAAGAACTGTACTTTGTCCCGTGAGCCATGCTACAGCCTTTATTTGCATTTCAAACCTTCTCTTATAAATTTCAGGAATCTTTGAATTTTTTTTTAGGATTTTAGGATAGTCACTTAAATATTTCCATAATTATGAATTCTCTATTTCCATCCTCAGTAAAAAAAAAAAATAGGAATCACCTATTTGTCTTTATCCAGCAAAATTAATTTCTTCAAGTTTTTTTAAACTGACATCAAGATTTGATTTACAGAAAGGCTTGCTGTTAAAGTTTCTACTGATGAAGAGAGCGGCCTATGAATCTGTGCTGCGGGAGATGTGAGGACACACCAGCACGGGCATGTCTACCCCTCAATCTCTCATCCCTAATCTCCCTTTCCTCTACGAGGCCACTTTTCTGCTGGTGATAGGTCTCAAAATGAATGATTTTTGTAAACTATATTATTTATTAAAAGTACCATGAATCTCATCATGTTTAATATTTTTGCTGAGTAAATATTGGACTTGACCACAGCAAATACGAAGGATTTTCAGAAGAATAAATTATAGCTGCATTTTCACAATTTGTACAGAGAAATATCAGGTATGTCTACTTGCGTCTATCTACCCTGTTGTTCAGGGCTATCGCTGAGGGACTAGCACTTTTAAGAGGGCTGGGTCTGTGAGCAAAACGCATATAACATAAAAATAGAAGTTAAATTCTTGAACGGGAATAAGAGACACCTCTAATAGGAGGCAGAGGGGAAAACTGGTGTGGGGATGATACACTCACAGAACATTAGACAACTGTGTGAATGTGAAGTTATATAACCTAGTATAAGAAAAATATATTTTAAGAAGATTCCTCCAGTTAAAAAAAAAAGCAGAGGCTAAATCCACATTTCAGTAGAAAAGCAAGTAAATGCAGAGCCATGAGCTGCATAAGTATCAGTGTCTTTAAACAAGTGTCATGATGTCTGTCCCTCAGCCCTACATTTCTGACTGAGACACACAGGCATACTCTACCCCAAGTTTTCATTCTTCTTAGTACTGGAGATGCATTTAATGTTGACATTGGACAAGACCTCGCATTATTATGTAATTATTATACTTATGTGTTTTCTCATTACAGTGCTGTATACTAATGTCTATCACTGCAATTAAAGACAGATATATGCAATTTACATACTAAATATTTCTGATTTTGAATTTTGTGTCCAATTCTGTAAAACGATACCAATCATTCAAAAAAAATCAACCCAAACATCTCACCCTTATGACTGATAAAACTATAAAGATGTGGGAATTTTATCCTATGACAAACTTTGCATTAGTGAGCTCAGAAGAGGTGTAGCTCAGTTGAGGGCTCACCTTGTAAGGACTGGTGACAGAAAGGCATGAAGACTATAATGATGACTTTTGTTAACTGATTCCAATGTGTCATTATGGTTTGTATGTTTCTAAGCCCTTTATGCATGTGTACACAGCATGATAAATCCAATATGGATGTGTGATAAATATTTGTGCCTTCAGTGTCATCTCACCTGTACACCTCATTCCTTTATCACTTTCCCATGTATCAAAAGTGAACAATTGTTGTAATTATACTGGAATTATTATTATTATTGTTATTATTATTATTTTATTATTATTGTTTAAGGGAGTGTCTAGGTGAAAACTAGAGTAGAGGGAAGAAAGTAAGCATCGACTACAACTTTTTAAAGTCCCAAACTCCCACAGCACCCAGAGTTCCCAACAAGGGTTGAGTTAAATGTGGAGACAGGATGCAAGACCCTAACACAGCCAGCAGAATACAGAGTCTCTTGGGAACTCACATGCAGGAGGCAAACCTCAAGATAATGTAGACAGCTGGCTGCATTAACCTGCCCTCTTTTTCCTGAACATTTTATGATGTTCTCCTACATAGTACATCAATGTGGGCTACAGAATAGTGTCTCTAAAATTCATAGACTCCACCTGCGCTGGGCATATAAACTTTTAAATTGCACACAAAGGAAATATAAACTAAAAGTTAAAATAGTTGCTCAAGTTAAACTGATATTTTATGGCAAAGTAGGGTCTGAACCAATAGATTAGCCTCATGCTCTGGAAGTTATTAAGGAAAATGATCAAGTTTTTAAAATGTAAAAAGTAAATTGTATGATGTTGTATGTGAAACAAACCATGAATATAAGTGGGAAAGTGCTAGCTAATCCACTTAATTCAAATCTGGAGTGATAAAAAATACAAATCGAACTTGCAATCCCACTGATAATTTACGCTTTAATGCAGAGGTGTCAGGAAAGTTAAATCCTAAATTGTAAAGTCATGTTCCACTTCATTATACCTTAAGATACACAGATATCAGTCATCACAGGATACTAAGAAGTATCAGTTACACAAAAGCAACCTATCTTTATTACTCTGAAATATTAGAAACAATGTTCCCAATATTTATTTAAAAGAAAAGCAATTATTGTCTTTCTTCTTAGACTGGAATTGATAAGTAGTAGCCTCGTGGGACAATTTTTCTGCTCTAATAACCACACAAGGAAAGTCTGTACATTGGCCCAGGAGCTGCCTACAATGCAGGCCACTCAGAGGGCGATGAATAATTACATAGTCTGGAGGGGTTGGCTAAGCTTCATTGCGCCTGCCCTCCATGAGAACTCTTCTGAATATACACTCCTAGGAGCATAACAGAGGAAGCTGGTGAAAAGAAATCAGACTAGGCAAGGACAGACTCTAATCTCACAGAAGCAAAAGTCATGGCTCTTGCAGAGAAATTTATAATTTAATCTATTACATTGTTAAATTACAAAGTTAGATTACTAAAGCCCCAACCAAAACCAATCCGAAAACCAGGCCTCACGCCAAACAAACAAACAAAGAAACCATAAAAACTACTCACTCTTGGATGTCTTCCCTGCTTCCTGCAATTCCCATCCCCAAAGTCAGAAGTTCTGTCCCAAAAGAGGGGCTCCATGGGGTGTGGAAAAGGAATAAGACATAAAACGAAGGAACAAGAAAAGAGGAAAATAGGTCTTTGCTCAGTATTTTCTTTGAAATTAAGAACTGGAGCAGACGTCTGCTGTCTCTCACCAAAGTGACTAAGAGGCTTCTTTTGAACTTTAAGTTATAAGCATTTATGGAAATTTCCCTCTATATATGTTATGTCTATCTTTTTTCTTCTGGGTCAAAAGCAAACAAGCACATTGCTCTATATTGGCAGCCATTATGTGCTTTCTGATAAAGTACTCATTTCTAAGAAACTTCGCAATGCTAACTTACTTTTGGAAAAATATATGACTTAAAAGGTATTAAAGTGTCACTTATACTACAGAATAGTCTCTACCTGACTGAGGGAACAAGATAATGCTTTTGTTAGCTCCTATCTTAGTTTGATTTATATTGCTGGAATGAAAACCATTACCAGAAGCAACTTGGGGAGGAAAGAGTTTATTTTCTCTTACAGAACTCAGGTCACTCTTAGTCACTATGTATTTCAGCGCAGTAACCTGGAGGCAGAAGCCATAGAAGAGACCATGGAGGAGCCTCTTACCAGTTTGCCCCCAATGTTTCTTCAGTCTGCCCTTTATACAACATTTGCCCACCTGTCTAGGGTGACACACTGCCCACTGTGGATTAGGACTTCCAGAATTGATAGAAAGGGGATACTATAAGAATTTAGTAGCCTGTGATACTTTACAGCTTCCTCGAGGCCATTTTGTCAGAATTACACATCCTTGAAGAAGAGACTCAGTGATTAATTTGCAATATGTAGCTTTTAATTACAGATTAAACAACTGTGGCCTTAGCTCCATCCATCACTTATTTTTTAAAACCTCTTGATTTTTAAAATGAGAAGGTATAGCTTCCCAAGGTTATTTGCAAGCAGCATGGGCATTACTGTCATTTTGATTATTCTCTTTATACAAATTCTCTCTCTCTGTATGTGTGTATATGTGTGTGTGTGCATATGCATGTGTGTGTATGTGTTTCAAGAAGGATTTCATGCATCCCAGGCTGCAAAATATAAAACTTGTGACTTTATTGCTTATACATCCCAGGAACCAAGATTAGGCATGAACTACCACTCCCAGCTCTTGTATTCCAGATTTACTCTATTTTAATGACCACCCTCAGACAAAGCTAACTTGAGTGGTGTGTATTAGTGGGAATATTGTCAAAAACTATCTAGATGTTTTCAAAAAACCAATGCACAACTATGGCTCCCTCATTGTATTTCCTGACAACGCCAACTATCACTGAACTGCATTAAAAATATATTGAGCTCCCATTTGATCAGACACACTGTCTCAGTGGGTGGACCAAACCCTCATGGTCCTGACTTCCTTGCTCATCTTCTCCCTCCTTTTGCTCTTCAACTGGACTTTGGGAGCTCAATCCATGATGTGGATGTGGGTCTCTGTCTCTATCTTGGATGGCAGTCTCTTTAGGAGTCAAATGCTCTTTGATGGCGGCCAACTCAGACTATTGGAAAACACAGATATTTAGTTATTATTCGTAACAGTAGCAAAATTCTAGTTATAAAGTAGCAACAAACTTATTACATGAGGGCTGGGGAACCCGTACAAGAGGAACTAATTGTATTAAAGGATCACAGCATTAGGAAGATTGAGAACAACTGCTCTGGAGGCTAAGTCTCTGAAGGAAGCACACTCCACTTCTTTCAGCAGCCACCAACTGGGAGTAGAACTTCGACTAGGGGTAGGATTTCATGAGCATCTCCTTCATGCATGCCGAGAACTTGGGAACTGAGAAGAGCTAGGACGCATGTAGGTCATACACATGCAGTCATAGCATCTTTTCGTTTGCTTGCTCAGCATACCTGTCATGTTCCTGAACTATTGTTTCAACTCAGACATCTGCCAAGTCTGGACCTTACAATCTTTCCATCCCCTCTCCTGTAATGAACCCTGAACCTTGAGGGAAACAGGTATGCTATGTCTCATTGAGAGCCTCAACCAAAGTCTCTAATTCTCTATATGTTATTGAGTTTTTATGTCTCAGTATTAATTCCGGTCTATAGCAAAAATGTACTTTTCTGATACAGATCAAGAGAAACACTATTCTGGAGCAATTAATAAAACTTAGTTGGTGGGCCAGTCCCTCGCGGTCCTGACTTCCTTGTTCATCTTCTCCCCACTTTTGCTCTTAGACTGCACCTCGGGAGCTCACTCAGTCCCTTGCTCTGATGTGAATGTGGGTCTCTGACTCTATCTCCATCCATCGGGCGAAATTTCTATGGTGATGATAAAGATATTCATCAATGTAACTATTGGACAAGGCTAGTTCTGGCACCCTCTCCTCTGCTGCCCTAGTACCTACCTGGGGACATCCCTGTGGACACCTGAGATCCCCTCTAGAGACAAGTCTCTTGCCACCAACTGAGACAGTGTGCCTGATCTAATGGGAGCTCATCAAATCCAGCTGGACCAGGACTGAATGAGCATATAACCAAACCGGAATCCTTGAATATGGCTGACAATGGGGGCTGACTGAGAAGCCAATGATAATGGCATGGGGACCTATCTCTTCTGAATGTATTGGCTTTTTGGGATCCTAGTCTATATGGATGTACACCTTCTTAGGCCGGGATGGAGTGGGGAGGGCCTTGGGCTTCCCACAGGGCAGGGTACCCTGCCCCCTCTTAAGGAAGCAGGGGGAGGGAGGAGGAGTAGTGGGGGAGCGGGAGGGCCTTGGACAAGGGGAGGAAGTGTAAATTTTTCTTTTAACAATAAAGAAAAAATATCAATAAAAAATAAAATAAAATAAAACTTAGTACTATGTCCATCTAGCAGAATAACACTATTGAGTTTTCCCCCATGGTCTATGATGTAGTAGCTAAATCTATTGTCATATCACCATGAAAATGACCAATCTCATCAGATTTTGGAAGCTCAGTAGGGTCATGCTTGTACTTGGGTGGCAGACTTAACTAGCCAAGGTTTTTGACCTAGTTAATGGTACCATGCATTAATTCTGTCTTCTGGAGGTAGTCTTCAGTTCAGTCAGAAAGTGGTAGCTTGGGTACTACCAAAACATTCAGGCCATTGTTACAACAAAGGACATATTTTTTCATGCCAGTTATTATTCTAGCTTACAGGGTTCACAGCTGTGTAAGATTGTTGAATAAATTTCTCCCCTAGTGTCATGCACAGAAGTGTTGAACACTATGACAGGGAGCAAGAAGTCATAAGGCATCACACTGTGTATCAGCTGGAGTATTCTCAAACAGTCGGACCTTACCACCAAATTCTAAGGTATAAACAAGAGTAATGTTTTACTTTAAGCAGCTTTTGTTTGAGGAGAAATTGATATCAGATTGCAAGGCAGCTTGATTTATCCCCCACCACAGACACACAGTTAAAATGTGATACCCCTTTTTGTCATTAATGTTTTTTTTTTTTTTTTTTGAGACAAGGTTTCTCTGTGGCTTTGGAGCTTGTCCTGGAACTAGCTCTTGTAGACCAGACTGGCCTCAAACTCACAGAGATCTGTCTGCCTTTACCTCCAGAGTGCTGGCATTAAAGGTGTGCGCCAACACTACCCATCTTTAGATATCCCCGTAATGATCTTTCTTCTACTCTTTCTTTCTATCTTACACATCATTTAATATCTTTATTTGTTATTATCTCCCTTTTTCTCTTCAAGTCCTCAATACTTTTTTTTAACCCACCCACGAGTCCTTTTCTAGTTGCCAGACTTCTTTAGCTACTCCAATATAAACCATTTAAATTTAATCGTCCTATTATGAGGTAATTCCTTTCAAAACATATTTGTTAGTATAAAGTATAAATTTGTGTGTGTGTGTACATTTTCTAGGCATAGTAGGCAGAACAAAAATGAACATCCATGTACAAGTATTAGTGTAGGAAGATTTTGTACCATTTAGGGCAAAGTGCCTAAGTGATATAGATGGATCATAAAATCATATCTCTAACTTTTGAGGAAATTTAAAACTGCTTGCCACAGAGGCTTCTGATTTTGCACCATCAACAAGAGTGAATAAGTTCTCTACATTCATGTTGGCATTTATTATTGGTTTTGTTGCTGTTGTTGTATCTTGGTCATTTAAGTTGTACAAAATTGAGTCTCTAAACACTTCTAATTTGATTTTTTTTCCTGATGGTTAAGGATTGTAAACATTAAAAAAAATCCAAAAACTATTTCCTGACATTGGTACTTGCGAGAGGGGGAAAAACTACTTATTAACCTTTCCTAATTCTTTTGAGACGTCTGTTTAATTTTATCAATCAATTTTTAACTATTTTATTTCCTTGAGGTGTTCTACTTTATTTTTTTGTAGGTGTTGTGCCTAGTTTAGACACTTTCATACTGTCAAATATAAAGCTGATATAGATATTTTATAGCAGTAGGCTGCCTTTTCACTTGAATGATGGTGCTCTTGCTATACAAAATTGTTTTAGATTCATAAGTTCTCATTTATCAATTATTTCCTTAATGCTTTTGCTATAGGAGTCCAATTCATAAAGGCCTTTCCTGTGCCTATAATCAAAAGAGTTTATTGGTTTTCTCCTCCCAAAACCTCAGGGTAATAGGTCTTATGTTGAGATATTTGATGAATCTGAAGTTGAGTTTTATACAAAGTGACAACTAAGGATTTTCTTTCTTTCTTCTACATACAGCTGTTTTACTGGTCTCTTTCTCTAAAATCACATGGCTCACTGAAACAGGCTTCATGTAGGTCCTCAATTCTAGCACATTGAACAACTTCTCTGTTTTAAGTCAGCACTATGTTTCCTCTAATACTGTGGCTCTGTAACATGACTTGAATATGAGATGGTACTTCCTGCAGTGTTTATATTGATGGGGTTTTACTGTCAGTCTTAGTTATTTCTTGTTTCTATATAATATTTATGATTATTTTCTTTTAAATTTCTGTTAAAATTTGTTTAGAATTCTGATGAGGATTGCAATGAATCTATAGATTGCTTTTGTTATGATGGTCATTTCCACAGTATAAATCTTAGTGGTAGATGACTATGAGATATCTTTTGGTATCTTCTTAAATGATTTTTAAGTGTATTAAAGACTTCATTGTGTATGTCTTACACATCAGTTAAACTAGTTCTAAGATTTGTTCTCTGCTTTATATTTGGTTTTTGTGAACAGGATAGTTTGAGTTTTCTTTCTCAGTGCCTTTCTCATTGTTAATATCCCTAATGATGAAGATCATGATTGGAGATTCACGGGGCCTATCTCAGCATCTTGAAAACAGCATTCAGCATGCCCATGAACAGCATCCTGTTCATGGAAGACACATGAAACATTTCAACCAAACTAAGGAACAAGAGAAGAATGCCCATTCTCCTCAGTCCCACCAGCATATGTAGCACATGGGATCAGCTAGTGCAGTTAAATACTACATGGAGATGAAAAACAGACAAAGAAGACCAAGAGAAATGGAAGTATCCTTGTTAGCAGATGATAGAACTCCAAGGAAGTGTAAAAGCTATTAAGCAAAGCTTAAAAATAGTTTTATAAAGAAACAGTATGTTAGAGCATTTAAGATTCCAAATCTATACAAAGGTTTGTATTTATAGAAGTAAAAAAAGTTTCCAGGTACTGGTGTGGTGGCACATGCTTTTAATCCTAAAACTCAGGATGCAGAGACAGAAAGATTTCAAAGTTCCATGGCAGCCTGGTCTACAGACTGAGTTCTAGGACAGCTAAAGCTACATAAATACACCCTGTTACAAAACAAACAAACAAACAAAAAAACAAAATAAAAGTTTAGTAGACATTTAAAATATAATTCCTTCCCATTTTGGGTGCTTGCAATTTCATATACTTTAAGTTTTACATACAGTATTTGATGGTAGAGGAAAGATACAAGGCTAGAGATGTGCCTCAATGGGTTAGAGAGATAGCTCCTCTTGCATTGAACTAAGATACAGTTCCTGGCACCCTCGTGCTGGCTGACAACACCTCTTTCAGTGTAGATGTTTATTTGAGACACACAGTTTACTAGGGGCAAAATACACACAGGTTACTGTACCGGGCAGAGCTCCTCTGAAGAAGCAGGCAGGCCGGCGATCAGCAGAGAGAGAGAGCGCTTTCCACGTGGGCCTATCTTTTTATACCTCTTGGGACCTGGTGGTCCAGCCCCGTTAATTAATTAACAGCTAATGGGGGGGGGCAGAATAATTAGCTAATGGCGTGGCTTGGCTATAAGCCGAAATGGCCAAGACCACTCCCCTTCATTTCTGGATAATCCAGTACAATCTCCTGGCCTCTGTGACAACATGGCATAAATGTCCTGCACATACAGCCATGTGTACAAGCACTTATAAATATTTAAAAAGGAAAAAAATATATCCAAGTAGTATATGCTAAGAAAGTATTCTAAGATACCATTTTCAATGCAATAGGTAATTTGATTTTAA
Organism: Dicrostonyx torquatus; assembly: GCA_028555095.1. Lineage (NCBI taxonomy): Eukaryota > Metazoa > Chordata > Mammalia > Rodentia > Cricetidae > Dicrostonyx > Dicrostonyx torquatus. The sequence goes on from JAQHUG010000004.1 coordinate 2,953,832, forward strand.
TTTTTGGGTATTTCATTTACAGTATAATTTGAAGCTACAAATGTATTCATATACGTGTGTGCGTGTGCGTGTGCGTGTGTGTGTGTGTGTGTGTGTGTGTGTGTGTGTGCAGAAATGTGCTCAATAACACCTGAAGAACTTTAGGACATTGATATTAAAAGTAAGAATTTGTAAAGTTTGTGAAAAAATAGAAAATTGTGTAACTTATCCTGTTTTTACGAGAACACTTGCATTTTTTGTAACTCCTTAGAGATATATGTAATATTAGATAAAATGACATGAAAATCCTGAGCATATGCAGTTTGAATGTGATAATGACTACTGAGAGTGTACCCTTCTCAACAATGGATTATGGCTATTACCATATCCTTTTACAGATGACAAAAATTCCACTGTGTAATAAATTAGACAACATAATATCTCCTATGAGGCATTTGAGGTGGGAAAGCTGAGTGTAGCAAGGGAATCTCCACATTTGTCCTGATAAGTAAGACCTTGACAGTATTTTAATAAGCACACTATCCTAAACAATATGATGTAAACAACAAGATCATGAAGTTTATCATCATCTTTGGTTATTACTGAGCAGTTTTGGATCATATTAGCAAAATTAATTTGTCAAAAACTAGATCTATCAAAAACTAGAAGACTGGCAACCAAATATTTCATAAGTATTTGCAGAAATTCAATTAATTTGGACAAAGACACACTTCCAATAATTTTAAAACCATAATGCTTTTCTGTCTCATGAATGGGTTCCCAATAAAATTCTCTTAAGAATTTTCCAATTATGAGCTTATCATTAAAATATTATTAGCTTGTGTATCTCTGAAAAGAGTTCCCAAATCCTTGATGCCAACCACAGTTTTAGAATCGCCAAATATTTGGAAATATAAGTAATCAGGATGTGATGCTGCTTCTAATTGTAGTGATAGGATATTAAGGTAAAAGCCATTCAGTTGATAAATAATGGAATATATTTCTTCTGTTGTTTGCACTTGTATTCAATGATGGTGATGGCATGCATTCCACATTACAGATTTACCTTGTATAATAATAAAAAGGAATTTTAGGCACCCCAGTCGCACAGACAATAAGAGCAACAATGAATAAATGGGACCTCCTGAAACTGAGAAGTTTCTATAAAGCAAAGAACACAGTCAGTAAGACAAAAAGGCATCCTACCGAATGGGAAAAGATCTTCACTAACTCCACATCAGACAAAGACCTGATCTCCAGGATATACAAAGAACTCAAGAAACTGGACATAAAAATTCTAAATTACCCAATTAAAAAATGGGGTAATGATCTAAACAGAGAACTCTCAACAGAAGTTTGAATGGC
>JAQHUG010000004.1:2980661-2994203 GCA_028555095.1 Dicrostonyx torquatus
ATTATGAAGGTGTCATGACTTCCAAATTTGGGTCTAAGGATATATTGCTTTGGAAAAGAGATTCTTCTTTTGTTTTCACAGAAGAAATGAGAAGCTGTGGATTGCTTCCAGACCATCATGATTGAATGGAACAAGACCCTCTGAAAGGTTGCTATGGATACCCCCCAAAAAATACTTAACCCAATAAACAGCAGGAAGCAGTTTGGAGAGAAATAACTATGCCCATATTCCCAAATATTGTTTATAATACTTAATTTACATTTAAAGGGGAACATGCACAGTATGCCAGCAATGCTGTTGTGTGTGCACTCACAAACATATGTGCTCATACAAATTTGTTTACCACACATGGTATTATGAGGATACACACACATTAGCCACTGCCATCTACCACTAAGGTTTTTTTTTTTCATAAAATTCTCCTTCTATGTTTTTCCAACTTAATGTCCTAAGGACATGAGCAAATCATTCACCAGGCATTGGAATGTCTGTTTTTCTTTCTCCAAACAGCTTCTTGATTAAAGATTTAGTCTTCTGATTTTTGGAACAGTTTTTATACTGCAGCTGTACCAAGTGCTTCTGGTCCTTTGACCTTATCCTTTCTGTTGGTGCTTAGCATCAGGGTTCAGATTTTCCTTCTTTGGTTCCTTCCTTTGCTTGTCTTCCTGTCAGTGGAAAACTTTCCCCTGCAAAGACAACTACAGACATTCATCACCTCACAGATTTCCTTTCTGAATCTTTGATTCTCTAGGTATAAGTTGGCTTCTATCCTAGAAATTCGAACAAAATTTACCTTAAATGAGTTGCCACTGTTCCAAGTGACAATACATTTCTTCTTTATCTTCCTTCATTGTTAATCCATAGCCAGAAACAGAGAGGACAAAAGCATAGAATTGCTCATGGCTTCTCTGATGACCCATTTGAGTTTCTGCTAGTAAGTGTGTTAAACAGTCTTGGTTCAGGTCACCAATGTTGCCAGTAAATTAAATGGACTTTATTTTATCATTAAATAAATTTTAATATATTTAACTTTATCTTAACACACATATGTGGTAGTTTGAATGTAATTGGTCCCTATAAACTTGTAATAAGAGTCACTATTAGGAGCTGTAACTTTGTTGGAGTAGGTGTGGCCTTGTTGGAGGAAGTGTCTCACTGTGAGGGTGGACTTTGAATTCTCCTATTACTCAAGCTATTTCAAATGTCACAGTCTACTTCCTGTGGCTTTCTGTTTAAGATGTAGCCAGTGCCATGTCTGTTTGCTTACCATCAGGTCCCTCTATGATGGGAATGGACTGAATCTCTGAACTGTAAGAAAGACACTCCAATTAAATATTTTCCTTTATAAGAGTTTCTATGGTCATGGTGTCTCTTCATAGCAATAGAATACCTAACTAAAAGAGAAGTTGGTATCAGGGACTGGGGTATTTCTCTGAAAGACCTGACTATGTTTTCCTTTAGACTTTGATAATTTGGATTAAGAAAGCAGAAGACTGTTTTAAGCACTGCTTAATGCTTAAGGGCCATACTATTAAGACCATGGATGACAATGACACTGATAATGATTTGAACTGTTGGATGCTGGCTCCAGAAGTTTCAGAGGAGAATAGTTTTAGTATGTGGCCTAGAGACTAGTCTTGTGATACATTGGTGAAGAAGGTGGCTCCTTTGTGTCCTGGCCTGAAGTTTGCCTGAGGCTACAGTGAATATATTTTTTTCATTTAATTCCTTTGGCAGAGAAAATCTCAAAATAAGCTAGTATAGAATCTGATGTGTCGTCATTCATGGTAAATGTTGGTGAAAATTTTTAATGAAAAGGAGCAAGAAAATGTAAAGTTTGAGAAGTGGAATGGATCTAAGTGGAATAGAGCTAAATCCTGTGATCATGGAGACTCAGCTGGGTGGGATTTTAAACAGATTTAGAATAATAGAAGTGGGTGGCTGGAAAATGAAAGTACAGTCTCCATTTACAAATAATTCCAGATTTAATAAGCAGAGCAGAGTAAAGCGGCTCCCAGGTGACCCTAGGGAAAGCAGGAGAGAAAATACTTGGCAGATCTGATGACTAGGTCTTAAATAACCTGTAGTTGGTCTTGCGCAGTTCTAGCGGAGGAGCCAGTGGAGGGTTTTCTGAGGTGCAGGGTCTGGAATGGGAGGATTGAAACCAGAGTGGAGCTTCCCAACAATGGAGACTTTTGAAGCTGGCCTAATGCATTTTTTGGAAAACTTAAGCATTATTTATAGAGACATATGCAGACATATATATTGTTACCAGCTTATGGGGGCCTACAGTCATGTTCCTTCATGTTGATAATGGCAGAACAGAATGAGTTAGTGCATTCCTGCCAGTGTGGTGTTCAGCTTGTTCCCTCTGCTCTTACACAGCTTAGATTCCCCTTCCTATAGAATGATGCCGCCCAAAGTGGATGTGTTATTCATGTCCATTTAAGTATAAGGTGACATATTTAAGATAATTTATCCCTGAGACTTCCTTTCCAGATGATTATAGATCATATTTAATTGAAAACTAAATTAATAATCACAATAGCCATTCCATTTTTAATTAAGTAATTTGATTTATTATTTTCTAGTCTTAAAGCCATTTACATTTTCCTTTTCTTGTGCCATCTGGTATGTAGAGTTTAGAGGAATATACCTTTCAGAATGAATCTGTCTGTCTATCTATCTATCTATCTATCTATCTATCTATCTATCTCTCTCTCTCCATCCATCCACCCATATCTCCATCTCTCCATCTATCCATTCATTCATCAATCACTCTATCTATTTATCTATCTTTCTATCTATCTCTCCATCTATCCCTCCATCCATTCATTCATCTCTCCATCCATCTATACCTCCATCTATCTATCTATCTATCTATCTATCTATCTATCTATCTATCCCTCCATAATCCATTCTTCCATCCATCCATCCGTCCATCCATCCATCCATCTATCTCTCCATCCATCCATCCACCAACCCACCCACTCATCTATCTATCTATCTATCTATCTATCTATCTATCTATCTATGTAGGGAGATGAAAGATGTTAGGTAGGTAGACAGTAGACAGAAAGAGTACTTTTTAGAATGGTTTATAGTCCATGGCCCAGCAATCCAAAATTGGCTGTATACCAAAGGAAGGTCTAACAATCTAGTAGGATGTTTATTTCATGAGCCTGGCTGTCTTATCTGGTCTTCAATATATGTTGGAATTCCATAGAAGTACTCTCTAATGCCAGTGAAGGAACAGACTTGCCAGAGAGAGCAAGAGCATGCAGGCCGATAGCAAACATCCTAATCCCATGTCTTTTAAAATGGATGCCTGCAGAAGGTGTTACCTAGAATAAAGGTGGATCTTCCCACATACAATTATCTGGATTGAAAATGTGTCTTCTCTACTTCAAATAATTTCATCAGGAAAAAATAATCACTCACAGCCTGTACTGTTGAAGGTATCCTCATACCTGCCTGATGTCACTCACTCTGCATAATAAAGACATGCATAAGTCTGGGACCTTATGACTGGGCTGCCTGAAGGCATCCAGAGTCCTGGTTGATTCCACATGGCTCAAGCAGGAGAAAGATATCAAATGGGTAGCCAGGGTCTGTGAAAGCAAAAGTTACATTTTTAAGTTTAGTTACTATATCTAAGAGATCTATGAAACAAAGAAAGGCCTCTGATCTAAGTCCCTTTCCGAAGGACAGATAGCTCCTGAAATTCTGGAGGCTATTGTTTATGGGAGATATAAAATCACATGTTTTTCACTCCCCTAAACAAGTTTATATGACCCATCTGCACTGGATGCCCTTGATCACATGTGAGCACCAGGTACCTAGGCAGGAAATAGTCAGGATATATGTTTGCCACTGATTGGACCTGATGGAAATGAAATAAATTATTAGTTCTCATTCTCCAACTCTTTTCATACTTAATTATGGGCTATTTTTTCCAGGAACCTGTGTATAGACTTAGAAAGCGTCCATCCACTTGGCTTTAAACTCCAGTAGCAGTCTTATTCTTGATTAGTGTAATTAACAGTTCCAATCATTGTTGGCTGCCTGAAGGCAGCCATGGACATGCTTGATACCCAGAGGACAGACAGCATGAGTCCTCACATTCTAGGCTGCCTGAAGACAAGCACAGGCCTGCCTAAGGCCATACAGCTCAGGTGGGCAAAAGATACTAATGGTACAGCCTGAATCCTCATGGTCTAGGGTGACTGAATGCATCCACAGAGTTTCCTGATGCCAAATGGATCAGGAGATGAAAGAAACCCATGGATCCTCAAGTCTGGGTTGACTGAAGTCATCTATTGTACAATCTGATTCCATGGAGCTCAAATGGACAAAAATCACACAAGAGGCAGCCTAGGTCCTCATGATCAAGTCTGACTGAAGGCATCCCTGGGCCTGCCAGATGGCACCTGCTCAGGCTGGCAAAAGACACTCCCAGGGCATCATGACCTTAACAGTTCAGGTTGCCCAAAAGCATCCACTGGTCTTGTGACACCGGCCTCAAGGGGAAGAAAGAAACCCATGGGACAGCCTGGCACCTCACCTTCTATTTTGCCTGAAGGCATCCATAGGCTTGCTGATAACAAGGACTCAAGAGTGTGATTAAAGAGCAGCCTGGTATCTCATTGTCTAGCTTGACTGGATGTGCACATGGGTCTGCTTTATGTGTGCCACATGTTAAAGATGAAGGTAACATTGGAAAAACATGTGTTCTCACCATCCATCCTGCATGAAAGCATCCATGGTCCCACCTGATGTCACGTGGCTAAGGCAGAAGAAAGACACCCATTGGACAGCCTGGCTTCTGGAGATCAGAATAGCCTGAAGCTATACATGGGTCTACCTTTTGTCATGGGACTTAGGTGGATGAAACACACCCTCAGGGCAGTAATGGTCCTCACTTTCCATGATGCCTAAAGCTATCTAACAATCTATTTGATGCCACATGATTCAGGTGGACAAAAGTCTCCCTGAGGGCTATGCTGAGCCAGCCCCATCCTCATTGTGCCTATGCCCCTCTCTGGACACAACATCAGGAGAGCTGGCCTACCCCCATGGAAGAGCTGGCCCCCACTAGGGAGAGATTGTCCTACCCTCACCATGGGAGTTCTGGCTCCTATGGGATGATTCTAGGGGAGTTCGCTATGACCCTTGACTATAGAGGTAGTCCTAGTTGCCCAGACTGATCCTTTAGCTCCCACTCAGATCCACATTCATGGCCTTGGTGTGGCACACCTTAACATCTACCACATCTATGACCTGCTGAAGTTCATGAAGGGTCTGGTCCTGCGAAATGATAAATGCAAGATCTCCATGATTCACGGCAGCAGCAGATTATCCAAGAATTTAGGTGAGGGTCCAATAGTGATGGTGTGTCGGAGGCCTTGAGCCAAACACATAACTCATTGTAATGAACATTTTGCAGGTTGGGCTGATACTGATTGTATAAAAAGGTATACTGTATGACACATAATAGGTCCCATTGCCACTGGGATGAATGAAGAGGTATTGAAAAGATGGAAGATCAAGGTTTTTTTTTTTTTGCTTTTTGTTTGTTTTTTATTAATTTGGGAGGTTTTGTGGGGGTTGCTGCAGGGTGAGGGACAAATGTGAAGGAACCGGGAAGTGAATTGGATTAGGGTACATGATGTGAAATTCCCAAAGAATAAATAAAGAATTATGTTGCAAACCAATATTAAAAAAAGAAAGGAAAAAAATCCCATATGTATCCAGCTACTTGGCTTTTTTTTCTAAGGTTCTGTGGTTTTTAAACATTTACCCGTGTGGAATTGTTGCCAAGGGTTTTTGGCCTCTGGTTGTTGTCCTTCATTACATTAAGCATCAATTAATACATAAGAAAATATAGCATGGCTTCTCAAACACCCAACACTGCCTTCTTCTCTTCCATTTCCTGCTGACTTTATATCCTAATACATGTCAAGGTTTTCCCACTGCAGGCTGTTGCTGGAACTTTTATGCCACATGATGTATTTTCAAGTTTCATAAGAAAAGTACTAAAATCTCTCTTCTTGCTCCATTTTCAAATAGTCTGGTGCTCTTCCCATGTCCTCTCTGTCTTTTTTTTTAGCCTGAAGGATTCACATGCTGGATATGCAGGTATCTGACAGTTTTCATTAAGTACCTTCCTTGAAATTTTCATAACCTAAAGAATCCACCTTTCCCAAGACCGGCCATGACTGTGCAATGTCTGAGGCATTTGCAAAAATAAATACAGAAATCATGACTTTCAAGACCAATGATATGAACATTTAAAAGAGAGTAAACACAGAAGGACCATATAATGCCGGGGGTCCACCTGGCAAGATATTATGAATCTAACATCACAACCAAACCAGAGCAATAAAGGCTAGTGCTCCCATGAGAACTCAATTATAAGAACAAAATGTTCAGATAGCGTTCTGTTTTTAATGAAAGTTGTTCATAAAATTCTGTAAGAGGATGTGCCTTTCAGGACCTCTGCCACTTCTCGACCATTTCTCAGCTCTTTAGTGAATTAATTTGTTAGATTATAGTTATATTAGTTAGATATAGATTATATGACCCGTATAGTCATATTTAACCTTTTTTTCAATGTCTGCCAAATTTGAGCCTGCAAAGTCCAGCTTCTGAAATTCTTTATTTTGTTCTGTTGACTTTTGTTTCTCTTTTACCATCTCTATAGAATTATCACTTTTGTCTAATACATAAAAACATCAGGCATCTTTTCTCAGAGTGATGGAAAGAAGAGACTTTGGATTTAATTCTCTTCCTTAGAGGAATAATGATACTTTTATCAACATAGATTTTCAGATAAAAACGTTTCTGTCTTTAAAGCAGTTCCATCTCTAAGCAGTGCATTGTATTACATTACTATATATTACATTAAGGTTCATTCATGTATGTATACCCTTAAAATGTACTTATACATACTTATCTGTATGTATGAATGTTTACTGTAAGTATATGTGAGCACCATATATATAACCAGAGGTCAAAGATTTCGTTAGATCTCCTGAAATTTAAATATCAGTCGTGATCTACCATGTGAGTGCTGGAAATCAAACACAGATCCTCTGTAAGAGCAGTCCTGAGCCATCTCTCCATCACCAATGGCTTTTTACTACTGAGGGAGAACTTGTTTACCATTACTCTGTGAAATGGACAAAGTATTAAACTGACTTGTGCTGACTTATCACTATAACCGTATATTAATACATCGATCAATTCTTAAGTTTCTACTCACAGTAGCTGGTTATTAACACCAAAACTAATATACAACTGACCAAGGTACAGAACATAAGAGAGTGCAGATTTTCAGTCTTTCATGGAACATAGATACCACAACATTCCTCCAAAGATTTAAGGATTAGAGTGAATGAGAGAATAAAAAAAAAAGTGCAAGAGTCAGAAGTAGTGGGTAGCTGTGAGGTAGCAGGACCTTCTGCACTGAGCAGGGCAGCTGTATATATGAGCTCACAATAGCTGGGGAAGCATGAATGGGCCTGTGTAAACACTAGATAAAACAAATCTCAACATGGGAATGGGACATGGGCAAGGAGCTTCATCCCTAGAGTATGAGGGACAAGCACACATAGGCTTCTGGGAAAGGAATAATCAGTTTTGTCCATGTTTGTAACTTTCAACAGATCTTCAGCAGAAGGCCGCCAATTTAAGAATGTTTGGGCAAAACAATTTGTACTTGGTGTGTGTGTTTTAAAATATACATGGACAGAAACTAGGGTAGCTAGGAAAAAGGTGGTCAGAAGGGGAAAAGTTGGGGGAAGTAATATGTTCAAAACATACTGTATAAATTGTCAAATTAGTAACAAAGATAGTACATTTTAGAAATTAAATATTTCATGACACCATATTCTACTTCTATGTGCTTCTCATGTGATTTAAGATTTAATAAATGATAAAAATTCATAATTTTATTTAATTGATAATAGTCATTAATTTTATCTTTCTGGAGTAAAAAACAATTTTAAACTGCATTTACTATATGCAACTGAGTCCAAGTATTTTATAACATCAGTAATTCCCTGGATTGAGAGTTTATTTACTGGGAGATACTGGTGTGACAAGAAACACACTATGTTTTAAACATTTAATCACTTTTATTCAGTATTTCTCTGTTCTTAGGCTTATGGTAAATAATGCAAAATGAGAACATATCCTTATTTACACCCTTAACTTTGGTTCTAATAAACAGTATTTCCTTTGTTTTTAATTCCTAAGTGCAATTCATTTGTCCATATTTAGGTCTCCTTTCCAAATGAGAGAAAATAACCAGACATACATCAATGTTTTCCATACCTTCTGAAATAGACATCTATTGATCACTCGTTCTTTGTTCCTTTGCTTTCTTATTTGAGACGTGAAGTCACTCTGAAGGTTGTATCAAATCCTTCAAGACGCTGTCTCCAGTAAACGAGTGCTGGGTTTGCAAGCATGTACCAGCTTGCCTGTCTCATTTTGTTCAATTCATACTTTATTTACTCTGGATCTTTAATAAAAAGAAGCAGACACTGACCCAGAGTCTTTTACAAATATTAACCACATAAAGGCCACAAGAGTCAAGAAGCTACAGAAAAGCACTACTTGTAAGGAAAAACACTTTATTAACCTATGAAAATATTCCTATATTTTATTGATAAATTCTTTGCAACTCATTATGTCTCCTGTAGCTCCTATCAAGGTTCTATAAAAGACAGGAACAATCTTACAATTATTTTACCATGTGGCTATGATGCTCAATAAGTAACTTTGAGTTAAAACTAATAGTGGGAGCCCTGAAGTGTATCTTGAAATTTTGGCTAATTCTATGTGTTCATAATGTCCTGACTTAGATTGTTAACAATGTTTGCTTTATGCTCAAAACTATCCACATACTAAATGGAATTTAATGTTCTATGTTGAGCGATAATCAAGGCAACTTAACTAAAGCTGTATTTGTCTATTTGCCTGTGTTTTGTTTATCACAATAAGCTGCAGTGAAATCACTGTCATCTACCCTACAAAGTATGATGCTAATTTCCTGGCTCATCCCACCGAAGTGGTGGATAACAGCTTCTGTTTGTAGTTGCCTTGTTGAAAGATTTATTTTTGGATGGCTCTTCCTGGTAGAAGTTCTGAATTAATTACACAGAGTGGGTTGTACCAATGTTCACTGGGGTGAATGATCTGAAATTTTTCTTCTTTATATTACAGTTTGTCTTCAACAGTGACCTACCATTTAATTGTTAAGCCTTTAAGCCAAATGAGTCACAATTTTTCATTGGTAAAAAAGTGTCTACACTATGTTGATCATACAATATAAAATTATAATGTAATTTTGTTCATATTTATGTAATGTAAATGATAATCCTTCAAAATACTAACAGTCGTAATCACCAAGAAAGAAATGAAACTGTTTTAGCTTTTACACAAAAAGAACTTGATTTTATGTTGTTAAAACTATTATTTGTGATGAGGATAACCTATTTCTTTTATGACTGGATTTAAGGCCCACTCAACAGGGAGATTATATGTATATGGCTGTAAATCTAACCAAGAGTTGTGCACTGCCCTTTACAGTTTTGTAACACTTGCATATACATGTACTATAACACACACACACACACACACACACGAGTTAATAAAGATTGCTTGTGGAATAACACTTGCATACACATGAACCATAACACACACACACACACACATACACACACACAGAGATGGTTTAATAAAGATTTTAAACAAACTGAAGATGAAGTAATTATATATAGATTTAGGATGGTATTTATGTTTACATTTGTTTGCATGCCATGATGGTATAAGTTTAACTTAAACCATGAGTTGGATACCACAATCCAAAATAAAATCTTATTTTATGTTAAATTTTGTATATCTAAGATTAAACTTATTTGGAAATATTAAAAGCTAGTAAATTATCACTTTTCAAGGCTCAATAATGCAATAAGATATTACAGGGAAGAGGAGGTAGTGTTTACATATTTGGTATATAATGCTTATCTGTGACATAAACTACAATAATGAAGAGTGGACTCAAACTAAACATAAATGACTGTACATAACTCTAAAATGGAGGACCAACCTTTCCTCTAAAGATAGCAATGACTTCATGTCATACACTTAAAAAGTTTCTTTTCTTTTGTAATTATATACTTTTTCAAGTCTCCATTGTGTTTTAAGAAATAAAAGATGAATCAGTCTTCTTGCTGAATAGACACAATACTGAATTTTAGAGTATCTATCATAAAACAAAAGTAATAAAATTACTAGATGCATCACTAATAAAATGAAACAATATAAACTGTGAATGTCTATTTTGTTTTCCCGCAAGACATGATTATATTTGATAGGACTTAAATAATACTGCAATATTACCCTTAAACAAACTGAAATTAGCTGTGCCAAAGAAATCATTTATTTATATATATATACACACACATTTATTTATTTATATATATACACACATTTATTTATATATACATACACACACACGTGTGTGTGTGTAAACGTTCATATTTATATGTGTATAGATATGTGCTTATGTTTGTGTAACTTGGGACTATTTAATTACAGAATCAACCCTGAAAGCATTTTATTTAGCATTTTACCTGCTGTATGATAGGTTTTATCAGTGAGCTGAAAATAATAGCCAAGACCTTTCCCAATAGCTGTCACTAGAAAACTAAACAAAGTCACCATTCATCTTGCTCATAGTCATTTTACCCTTTAGCAGATGTGCTCTTAGAACGAATTTATTGGCCTTATGAATAAAGATTAGCACTCCTCTGTTCAACTCTGTTGGGAAGAACATTATTCCACTGTATAAATGGACATCAAATCCGACTAAATGAATTCTTTGAAAAGGAAAACTTCTTTCAGCTGAGCATTCCTAATTTAAGGTGATATTGATATTTGAGGAAAATTTAATTTTATAGATATCACTACCAACATTTAAAACTATTTATACAAAGGAAGTCTAGCATTCTGTACCTTGTAAATATAAAATCATTAACTTCAATTTTAAGTTAAAAATTTAAAAGAGGGTTATAACTACAGTAATAACTGCATTGTATAATTGTGAACAGAATTGAACTTTATCTGCAATTGCCATTACAAAGGTATGTATTTGCATTTCCTACGATGTTTCTTTTTTAATTTCCAGTTGTAATACTTTCTGCATTCCAATATAAACAACTGATGAAAATTTTGGTAGCAAATTTAATTCACAGTGATTAATTAATTCACATTAGTATTAATGCAATTTAAGAGTCAATACTAAAGAACTGTTCTTCCTAATCTTAAAATGGAGAAAAATCAATAAATTAAGAAAGGTAATATATTTAATTTGAGTAACTGCAACAAAATATAAATGAGAAAAAGAAATTATATCGTTTGCAAAAATATCTTAGAATGAAGACTGAAATTTTATCTTTTTTGTTTGTTTGTACAGGGTATTAATGCAAGGATAAAGAATGTCTTAAGTGTTCAATGATTTAACAGTATTGAATTTTAAAATTTGAATGTATCATCACTATTTTCAGAATAACTGGGAATACACCACAAACAGTTATACTTGTTTCATCTAATTTCATTTTACTTTAACATTTTTCTGTGGGTGCCTGCTTGCTTTCTAAGGAGAAACAGAAAGAATAGGAAAGGAGTTAGGAAGGAACTTGGAGGAACTGGGGAAGAAGAACCCATAAAAAGGATATATTCTACCAAAATACTTATTTTCAATAAAAGAAAAATACAATAAAATATGAACTAAATCAAATAGTAACTGTACAAGAAAAAACTGAGATGTGGCAATTTGAATATAATTGGCATCCTAATCTCATAACAAGTGGTGCTATTAGTAGGTGTGGCTTTTCTGGAGCAGACATAGGTTTGTTGGAGGAAGGAAGTGTATCACTCTGGGAGTGGGCTTTGCAGATACCACCCAGTGTCTCAGTAGACTTCTCGAAGCTTCCAAGATGTCAGACTCTCAGTTACTCCTCTAGCACCATATGCTGTTGACTGAGTTTTCTGTCCTGCCCAGTTCCCGCAGTCGTTAAGTCCCAAAGAAATCACACACAGGTCTACATTAGTTATAAATTGATTGTCCCATTAGTTCAGGCTTCTTATTAATTCTTATCACTTATATTACCCCATTATTCTTGTCTATGTTAGTCACATGGCTCAGTATCTTATGTGGTTAGACAGTCACATCTTGCTTCTTCTATGGCTGTGTCATGGCTGCAGATCAACATTTTCTCTTCCCAAAATTCTCCTGTTCTTGTTGCCCTGACTCTACTTCCTCCCTGGTTGTTCCACCTATACTTTCTGCCTGGCTACTGGCCAATCATAATTTTGTTAAAATACAATTGACAGGATACAAATTATTGTCCCACAGCACTCCACCTTTAAAAAAAAAACCAAGAACTCTGAATCTAATATCTTTTGTTTAGCTTTCCTCCTGAACATTAGCCATAACAACTTGTAACCAACATTCTAAACAAAGGAAAATATCCATAGTCCATTTTTTGGGAATGTGGGCATAGTTTTCCAGGCTACTTCCAGCTGGTTGGGGGTGCTGATAATCTTATGGGGACCTAAAGAAAATTTAGAATTATGATCAAGTCCTGACTGGAGTATCCTGTGAGGATCGATCATCTCAGGCAGCGTCTTGAATCTGTTCTGGATGTAGAACTCAGACATCTGGGCCATCTGTTACTGCTAAAAATTTCTCAGGTGGTCTTTCTTGATCAAACCTGATTTTTCTTAACTCAGAATGAATCCACAGCCTCTCATTTCCTGTGGAAACAAAAACAAATCCTCTTCTCCGAAGTAACACACCTTTTGACTTTAATTTTGAAGTCAAGGTATTTCCAAAAACCAATCTTGGATTAACTCAGCAGCATTTATAAACAAATATCATTTAGAAACTGTTGCTTCTTTCTCAACATTCAAATAATAAAAAAGGAACATAACAACATACAGTATCCAGCCTCTCTGTGTATATTTCATCTTTATATGGCTTTATTTGAACCCCTATTATTTAATTTTTAATTTTTTGCTTTTTGAGACAGGGTTTCTCTGTGTATTTTTGGCTATCCTGGAATTCACTCTGTAGACCAGTTTGTCCTTGAACCCACAGAGATCTGACTGCCTCTGCCTCCCAAGTGCTAGGATTAAAATTTTGTGCCACCACATCTTGAATTCACAGAGATCTGTCTGCCTCTACCCTCCAAGTGTTGGGATTAAAGGTGTGTGCCACCACACCCAACTACTCTTTCTTTCTTTTTTATTTTAAGGACTTTAACCTTTTTTTTCTGTTTTTTCCCAAGTTTACATATATTTTTAAACACATTTTAAACTGTTTAGAGGCTTTTTATTCAGAAACTGTCCTTACTGTATCTCTCTTTTTCTGACTGCATGAGTCTTTAATTTGTTAAATGAGATGATTAGGATTAAAGTCATGGCTTTGACAGCTGGATCCAGGCCATTCCTAAGCTTTATGAAACTTCA
>JAQHUG010000004.1:3007951-3032035 GCA_028555095.1 Dicrostonyx torquatus
GTGTGTGTGTGTGTGGTTTACGGCCATGTGTGTGCATGCTGACAAGCACGTTTATGGAGGCCAGGGCAGGATTTGGTTACGCTACTGATTCATTCTGCCTTCTTCTCTTGTGCCTTGAGACAGTGGCTCTCTAAACCTGGTGATACGATGGTGGTCAGCTTCATTCATCAACCTGCCACTGACCCTTGCAGCACTGCTGTCACAAGGCACCCTGGGTATCTACCCAGATTTTTGTGTGGTTGCTGGGACCTAAACTCAGGTTTTCATATTTGTGCAACAAGCAGTGTTACCCATTGAGTCATATCTCCAGCTAAAGGATGAAACGTTTGTAACCAGCCTAGGTAGATCTGGGAAAGAGTCCCTAATTGTATAACCAATAGCTGTGGGTATCTGGGATATCTGCAAAGATTAAGATGATTCTGCTTGATGCCTTTGCTTTAGCAAACTCAGAACAAATTTAGTTGGTTGTTCTCATTTGTTTCATCTCCCCACCATCTTAAGGGCAGGGGTTATAGACCAGAATGTGTACAGCCAATCCCAAACATCTTAAAAAGACATATACACAAATACACACATACGCAATGCCCAGGTAGTCTGTGAACTTACTGTGACACCTTTCCTTTTTGTTCTTAGAGTTCCGCGATAGCAGTTTTTCATTAGAATTTTTAACAAAGTGGCTAAATGATTTTGTCATGCTCTCAAATGCTGTATGAGAGTTTTGTCTTAGGAGGAAGCAGATTAAAGGTGTACTACTACTCTGTTAGTTTCAGTCCTCATAGTCAAGCTATCCTGAATATGCTACTCTTAAAGTCTGACTTCTACAAATAAGTACTTTTCAATTAAATATCCCTGACAAAATCGGCAGACTCAGCTTCTCAGACTCATCCCAGTTTTCCATTATCTACTTAAATAAGAAGAAAACTCTACAAAATGTAAATATACACTCAACTTTGAAAAACAAAACAAATAGCTACAGTGGTAGCAGTCTTCAAACCGAACTGGAATTCTTGAATGAATTTGAACTACTGGTGGATGTTCTCGAATCTTCATTCACTATTCACTGTGATGGTCAGCATCTGTTTTATATTTAGCTTCACATCAATCTTTAAGTTTTACCCTGCCCTACTGAGCTCATCACCAGATATTTCATAGAAGTCATCATGATTTTTATCTGTACTTGAATTGGCCAGAGTAAAGTTTTTTGACCACATAAGGGAAATAATCTTGAGCCTGACTCACATTTCTGGGGATTCTGGGTACATGACAGAAGAAAAGAGGACTTATGGGTAATAGAATAGGCAACATCTGGGTTTCACAGACAGGGTAGAGGGGAGATGTGAAGAGAGTTGCCTATTCACCCCAGTTAGGTAAACAATAGCAAACCAAAGTAAGGATTCCACCAAAGTCCAACTTGGCAAACTATGAGGATATTGTGGTTACTTAGAGGTGAACAGGTGACAGATCACATGCAGAAGCATAAATGACTAAAACTCAGTCAAGTCTGGAGTAGTAGCAAAGGCCCCTCAAATTTGAATAATGAAAATTGCATCCCAAAAGCTCCCTGCTGGTACACACACAGTTTGGCCAAAGGGAGCGCCTTTTGCATAAAACTCTACTGAATTGAAAATTGTTTAGTGGTTGTGTATTCTTGAGGAGGAAATCTTGCAAATTTAAGTTTTTCTGGATCTGTGAGGTTTGATCACTTCTGGTTTTAAGAGTGCTCCTCCTCCCTTCCCGGGGGAAGGTTTTAATTCATAGGAAATTGCTGCACATCACCCATTTATGTCATTGAACCCATAGTCTTTCTCCGTTTCCAAGTAGTAGAGTTTAACACCCAATGCCTACTGCATTTAATTTTTTTGGGTCTATCTCCTCCATCTACCAGAATATATATTTAGAATAAACAAGAGCAAGAAGCAAATATTTCATAAGAGATGTATTTCCAAGAGTGTCTGCAATTTATATTGTACTTAAGAGTCCTACTATATCATTTTTAATTAGCTAACTAAATCTTGTTTTATGGAAGAAACAAAATGAACTTCATTGTTGGCATAATGGTATTAATTTACAATAGTATATACTTTATAGAGAAATTTTGTGTTAATATTTTATACATACATTATTTTCTTTTGAAAAAAGCAATTCATTAGGTGAAATGTAGGACAAATCTTGAGTTACTGAGTTATATTGATAAGTTAGCAACCATCTTTCTTTATTCCAAAATGTTCATGACAACTTATATTCCCAATCTCTTCTTTGCTAGTTTTTGGTAATTACTGACTATTGCAGGTTTTCTCTCATCCTTTTAATTATTCAGGTCTAGTTTGTCTTACATGCATTTATAAAATCATCATTATAAATTAAGTCATATTCAATAAAAAATGTCATTTAGTGAGCAGCATGGACTCCTGGCCACACTCAAATTTTCCTATGGAGATTTTGCTTTTCAGGTTAACCTATAAGGTGGAGATTTGCCCAGCGCTCAAGCACTTGTCTACCAGGAGTGAGACTTTGAACTCTCACTTGGGAAAAGAGTTATGTCTGATAAGTCATTAAAACACTTTTTAAAATTCTTCAAAAATATTAAACTTCTGGATCCATTCAATTGTCCTGTTTCCATTCTCAGGGACATTTTGGTATTTAAAAATTCTGTTTGTACAAATCAATTTGTACAAATATTTTTATGTTTATACTATAAAAAAACTTGTCAGTTCTACATATTGAGGTTATTGTTTTGCTTTACTGGGGTAAAGTTTGAAAGCTCAACTGTATAAAATTATATCCCCTCTTATCTTCACTGACTATGTAATTATATGCCTAGATCATCTAATAACAAAATGTTCCATGAATATTAGTACTTAGTGATTTATAATATATGCAAGTGTCCATAATATTCTAATAATATTTATATCCTTCTGCTTCCATTTGACTTTCCTCTCCATCATGAAGAACAATGCATCTGGGAAGAGAAATCAAAAGAAGAAACTCAATAGACTACTTATTATCTTCCATAAAACTCATTTCTTCTGAGTTCAGGGTTTCATGGCTACCTTGAAATGCCATTTCATATACTATCTATTAACTGTCATTATATATATATATATATATATATATATATTATGTCTATAACATATATCAGGATACCAGGGGATAAAAAATCTAAAAAGGACCACACAATTTGAAATGACCATTGTCCTCTCCATTTTCCCCCAAAAAGCATGATGTTTTTATTCGTCTATGTTATGTATTGATCATTTAATTTGCCACAAGTTAAATATGAAAACCTAGGGATTTTTTTTTTACTAAAAACATGTGTGAACAAATATTCTTTTGTTTCCATATTTCATATGTCCAACAAATTCGTACGTAATTGCTCCTAGAGGGGAAGATTTTGCTACAGGGTATTTTCATTTCAAAGGCAGCTAGCCGCAGACTGGGAATTACAGCCCAGTGGGAACTGCAGAGAAGACAGTGAATCCATTAGAAGCCAGAGTCACTTTACTCCGCTCATTATTCAGTTTTGCACAAGAAAAACTGACAACCCAAGGCACGAGGTGAAGAAGCATAATAATGGCCCAACAGATAATTCACTTAGTCGCCTTCCCTCTTCTTTGGAGAGAGGCTCCGGGTTACTTTCTCTGATGATTTTCTTTCACTCTGATAGCAAGTCCTTGCCCTCCATGTAATGGTATACAATTTCTTACAATGTCTTATCCCAAATCTCTCTAATTTGTCACCTGTCCAAGGTGGCACACAGATGCTTCCCCAAATGTATTTCTAATCCTTTCAAGAAGTCTTCTAAAAATGACATAATAAAAATAATTATTTAAGCCCTATTATATATTTGCATACGTAAGTTATCAATATTGCCCACTCTAGTAGTATGAATTACAATTTTCAATTTCTTATTTTCACTTCTATGTGCATACTGCTACCATTGTGTATTGTGGAGTAGAGTATCCTTTTAATGTCTTCATTTTTGGTTTAAAAGATTCAATTAAGGTTTTGTGTAATTAAGAGAATATAAATTTTCTCTTCCTAACATGAAAAAAGAAGCAACCCACTGGGGCGGAAAAACAACTCAGTGGTTAAGAGCACTTCTGCTCTCTCAGAGGACTCGGTTCAGTTCCCAGCACCCCTATGGCAGCTGATGACTGTAACTCTAGTTCTAACAAACAGATCTGATGTTGTCTTCTATCATCTCTAGAAACCTTAAGTTATGTGGACACTTGTACACTCAGATTCACACACATATGCATACTTAAAATAAAATGAAATAAAATAAACTAGATCCAGCAAGCACATCTGCTTCTGAGGAGGGGTGACTCCTTGAACCCTAAGCAGTCTCTCTGGATGGGATCCAGATGCCTCTGAATCCATTCCTATTATAATGGGCTGCTACATGTAAGATATTTCTCTCCTATGACACCCATAAAATGAAAATGTTAATGATTATTCCAATATTCTTTTGTGAAGATTTTATGAGATTTCTTATGCAAAATACACTGAACAGAACAAAACAAATCACTTTAATATTAAACAGAAATGCTTCTTGACATTTAGGGAAAACACGAATGTGAAAATTTAAAAAGTCCTTGCTCATATAATTATGTTTTTATTTTGTGGTTATTCATTCACTTCCTGGGTAGGCATTATAATCTACCCAATGTCACTAAACTGAGCAGGAAAGAAGCTAAAGGAAGACTTATAGGTTGTATAAAAATTACTATACTCAGTTTCAGCAACATGCTTACCAAAATTGTAGAATCAGTTGGCAACCCTTAAATAATTATCTGTGTAATTTATATTGAATAATGTTTATTTGGAGTAACTTATAAAGTGAAGCAAATAAATTAGGAAAATAGAAATATAGAGAACATTGTTCTCTCAATGAAAATAAGTAAAAATTTCATGTTAAAATGAGAAAAGTTAATATGTAAAATTGATTACAGGAGGGAATGTGTGCAAATGACTTAGAAAACATCTAAGAATGTATCTCTCTAGTGATTAAACAGAGTACTTTTCTAAGTTGTCTTTCAAGCAGCTTCGTTTACGTATGAGAAAAGAATCCATTTCCAATAAAAGATGGGAAGAAAAGGGAATGTGTTTACTACTCATCAAATCCCATCTAGGAAGAATTCGCACATTGTGAAAACAACGTACTGGATGCGAAGGTTTACAGAGCAAACTTACTTGGCCTAATTCGTGGTGGCAAGTTGAGGATGTATCAAACATTACAGATGAATTAACATAGAGGAATGACCTACTAACACAAAAGAATATGAGGAGTCTCGGACAAAACTTAGGTTTGCAATACTTCAATGTGCATTCATTTAGTTTATTTCTCCATAGGTTCTTATGTGTCTGTGTATGTATGTATGTATTGGCATTTGGGGTGTGTGTGTGTGTGTGTGTGTGTGTGTGTGTGTGTGTGTGTGTGTGTGTGTGACCAAGTTTCCAGTTTACACACACACATGTGGAGGGCAGATTGATACTGGTTGTATTTCTGGAGTAGCACACAGCCTGATACATTGAGCTAGGTCTCTCCTTTTAACTTGAGCTCTGTGATTTGGCTCACCTAGCTCTCAGCTTGCTCCAGGAATCCACTTTTCTATCCTTCTGAGCATTGGGATTGCAGGTGAGTTGTCCTACTCATGAAGCACTATGGAGCTCCAAAAGTCCACTCAAAAAGAGGGAGAAGCAATAATATGAGCAAAGGGGTCAAGACCATGATTGGGATACCTACTGATACAGCTCACCTGTGTTGATGGGAGCTTACTGACTCCAGATGGAGAGCTGGGGAACCAGCATAAAATGAAAATGAATAAAATGAAACTAGGCCGGGGCTGGAGAGATGGCTCAGCGGTTAAGAGCATTGCCTGCTCTTCCAAAGGTCCTGAGTTCAATTCCCAGCAACCACATGGTGGCTCACAACCATCTGAAATGAGATATGATGCCCTCTTCTGGCCTGCAGGCAGACACACAGACAGAATATTGTATACATAATAAATAAATATAAAAATAAATTTAAAAAAATGAAACTAGGCCCTCTGAATGTGGGTGGCAGTTGCATTGCTTGAACAGTCTGTGAGGCCACTGGCAGTGTGGCCAGAATTTATACCTAGTTCTCAAACTGTCTTTTTGGAGCCCATTCTCTTTGGAGGGATACATTGTTCAGCCTAGATATAGTAGGGAAGGCCTTGGTCCAGCCTCAAAGTGATGTGCTAGAGTTTGTTGACTCCCCATGCAAATCATTAACCTCTCTGAGAGGTGGATGGGAGGTGGGTATGAGGGAAGGTAGAAGTAACAGGAGGATGGGAGGGAGAGGGAACTGGAATTGGTATGTAAAATTTCAATTAAATAATAAGAAGAAAGATATGGGCTATCTGAGTTGGCATCCTCTAACTCTTAGGGTAAGAGCTTTATCAATTGACTCATTTCCCTAGCCTGCCTTTTGGTAGATTCTCAACCTGCCATCCTGAATTAGGCCAAGAAAGCTTTCTTTCTAAAGCTTCATAGCCAGTACTTTTTTTTTAATGTGTGAATTCTTCCCAGACATAATTTGATGAGTAGCAGACTTAAACAATTTTCCCCTTCTTTTATTGGAAATGGATTCTTTTCTCATGCAATATGTCCTGATATCCCCTTCTTATCCTCCTCCTTGTTATCCTCAAGCCCCTTAACCACTCCCATGCTGTCTGCCATTAGAAAAGAACAGACTCCTAAGATATAACATAAAATATAACAAAACACAATGTAGTAAGATAAAATGATAAAACTGTCACAAAGAAGTTGGACAAGAAAACCTAAGAGTTGGAAAAGGCCCAAGAAAAGGTACAAGAATCAGAAACCTGCACATTCTCAAACTCCAGAGTCTCATAAAAATTACGAAGCTCAAAACTGAAACATATATGCGGACATCCTGCACAGTTCTCAGGCAGAAATTTGATGAAGACATACCATTTAGAATTGGTCTTTTAAGATCTCTTTCTCTGCAAAGGTCTGGCAAAATGTATTTGTTTGAACACATTTTTAAATGTTAATTGGCCACTGGACATTATCTCTGGCAATTGTCAACTTCATTTTCCATCAAACTATTGTTGTCATTATTAATTGGTAAATAATGTTGCCCTGAACATAAATGTATTTATTGTCTTTTCAAAATTGGATGAATATTTTCCTGGAATGAAATGTCTTCTCAATATGGTATGATTTTTATGTGATATTAAAAGTTCTAATTTATAAATGTTATAGAGAAATGTTGAAGCTTATCAACATTTCTTCATGTAAAGTTGTTAATAATGACAAAGATATTTCTATCTAAGTTCAGACTTATAAAAACATACATCTATTAACATATGCTCATTGCAGCACTCCTTTTTATATCACTTGCTCCTATCTGAAGCATGTTTTATAATTAAAACATATATTGTGTCAATATTCCTAGAGCCATTTTAAGCACTCCAATACAAATTTTGAATAATATAAACTAAATAGGGCATTAATTATACTCAACTATAATTCCAAAACTTAGGAGAAAGAGGCAAGAAATTAAAGAGATCAAGATCATACTAAAAATAGTAAGAGATTAATAACAAGCAAGATAATAAAAAGATAAAAAGATATTTTGTTTATTAATTAATGTATATTTAATTTATATATATATAACTATTTGAAGTTTGTTGTAACAATTACTATTATGTTGCTATGAAAAAAAAATATGATGACAATAACAAGTTAAGAACCAAAAAGTTTTGTAGGAATTGAGAATGTTGGGCCAAGAATGACAGAAAAGGCACAGGGCAGAAATGGGAAGCTGATGGATCATATTTTTACCCGTACAAGAAGCAGAAAGCAGGAAGGAAGAGGGGGAACGGCTTTAAATGCTCAAAACTTGCCCTCCAGTGTCAGATTTCTGCTGTTTAAATATGTACTTGGATAGAGGCAAAGCGAGATGTGATCTCCTTTTTGATCACTCTGGAATACCTGGCCATGATGTGTGTGTGTGTATATGTGTGGTGTGGTGTGTGTGTGTGTGTCTGTGTGTGTCTGTGTGTGTGTGTGTCTGTGTGTGGTGTATGTGATGTGTATCTCTGTGTGCGTGTGTGTTTGTGTGTGTGTCCCTTGTTATGTCACAATGAGCATGTGGAGATCAGATGACAGTTTGAAGGTTTTGGCTGTCTCCTTCCACTGTGTGGGACCCAGGGATTGAACTCAGTTCCTCAGGCTTGATACCAAGAGCCTTTACCCACTGAGCTCTCTCAGCAGCCTTGACTAGGCTTATTCTCCAAAGTTAATGAAATCATCAATCATTTAGATGTTTGACATTCACTGAGATTCCTTAAAGCTTAAAAGACATGTTTAACATGTTACTAAACTAAAGATCTATCTGTCATTTTATATAATTTTCTGTATATTTCATTGTCCTATTTTAACATGAGTATGAACAGAGCTAGTTCAGTTGAGTTTTAGTATTTAGAAAGGTTTTTACTTTATTGACACTCTTTATTTTTCTTTTGGAATTATTGACACTCTTTTCATTTATTACCATGATCAATTACTTTCTGAAGTCTTTCTCATGAAAACTAGTGTAATAATTTCTCATCACTTTAAACCCTGTGATTCATTCATATTATTTAAAGTCAATACACCATTACCCTTTCATAATTGTTCTTTAAAAAGGCTAAGTCTTACCTTTCCCTCTGCCTTGCTTTGTTATTTCTCCCATACTATAGCGATAAACCTCTTGACCTCCAGGTCACACTTTTATCTTGCCAACAAAGTATGCCTCCTATTTTGTGCCATTGAATTACTTTATCAGAGATGCTTTTGGGAGAATTTTGTGGGTTTTATCTTGAGTAGTATATGTCACAACATATATTTAGTTAATGCCCTCGTTCTGAAGCATTCCTGTTTTGCCGAGATCAGTCCTACTAGAGTGTATTATTCATCTGGCTTTCTTTATTCTATTAGTTAATATTTTACTTACATATTTGTATATCAATATTTACATGTAAATTATCATCATTAGGAATCATTTGGTCCACATATCACTACTATATAAATAAGGAAAGAATTTACCACTTTCCTATGTGTTGTTGAATGGTGGGGGAGAACAATTCTATATCTGTCAATTATGTTTTAAATAAACGCTGATTGGTCGGTAGCCAGGCAGGAAGTATAGGTGGGAAAACCAGACAGGAAGTATAGGTGGCTCAATGAGAACAGGAGAATTCTGGGAAGAAGGAAGCCTATTCCTCCCAGTTCTGCCCAGATCACCGAAGAAGCAGGATATGACCTACCCCACTGAAAAAGGTACTGATCCATGTGGCTAACATAGATAAGAATAATGGGTTAATATAAGATATAAGAGCTAATACAAAGCCTGAGCTAATGGGCCAATCAGTTTATAACCTAACGTAGACTCTCTGTGTGATTTTCTCTGGAACTAAATGGCTGGATAACTTGGCAAGACAGAAACCCCAACAAGCAGCCTCTCCACACTACAGTTGAACTGAGTACACAGGGGTTAACCTTAGCTATTTGACTTGTTTTTTAAGAATTCTGAAATGATTTGCTGGTCATTCAGAAGCAAAGCATGCCACAGTAAAGGGTCAGCAATAATATATTCTTAAGAATCTGCCTCAGGGGTTCACATCTTCAGCCAAGTTCTACCTCCCAAAATTTCCACAATTTCACAAAACAGAATCAGAAATAAGAATCAAGATTTATGATACGAATATGTTGGAAACATTTAAAATCTAACTCATGATATATACTAAAAATAAGAGTACAGTATATGAATGTTTATCATAAATACTTTTGTCAATAAAATTCTTTTGGGGTCAAATTTATTTATATTCTCTTCACTTAATTATTTTTCTATTTGAGAAATTTTGCCCAGCCAGCATATCCTAAGTTGTAGCTCAGCCTCTTAAGCTTTTCCTCCTATTACTACCCTGTCTGTCCATTCCTTAGTTTTCAGGCATTCACTGGATGACTTAGCTTAGTTTGGTGAGCTTTGGATGCACCTTGAGCAGATTTGGGCTCAGTAGCGCATCCTATGTGCCAACCCAGCCTGCTGTGTGCACATCAGACCCACACCCAATGCAAGAAGCCCAAATTTTGAGATCATCATAATAATAATAATTACACCAAAAAAGGTCCTGTTCCCTCAAATACTCCATAATTCTATAGAGATGATGTTTAATAATAATTACTTGGATGAATTCTGGGACACAAAACTTAAAAGAACAGCCATAAACTTTATCAATGCATTCAAGGATTTTAAAATAAGCACAAATGAATAAATTCTTACTAAGCATAAAGAGAATAAATGTTGTAATGATGCCCCCCCCCAAAAAAAACCAGAAATGTAAGGCAAACTGGAATAAGACAGTCCAAGGTCTGAGAAACAAATTCAATGAAGTTATAGAAATATTGAAGATGGCTTAAGCTGAAATGAAGGTTGAAATTTAAATCTCAGTGATTGAATTTGAAAACTCAGGCAATGGTGTTACTAATAGTGTGGATCAAGAAATAGAATGTTATGACTTGAACATAGAGGAGAGTAATTGAACAAAACACATAGCACACATGAAAAATTAAAAAGAAAAATAATAAGGAAGAAGTATGTGGGAAATATGGAACACCATGATAAACACCAAATCTTTTGAATTAAAGGAACCATCAAGGAGAAGATTCCCAGGTTAATGGCCTATATCAAATCTTCAACAAGTCAGAGAAGAAAATCTCCTCAAACTAAGTATTAACTAAAACAGAATCAAGAAACACGTTGAATACCAAATTGACATGATCAGAAAAGAAATAACCCATAGCAAATCAAAGACAAAGACTAAATATACGGAACAAAAAAAGATTATTGAATGCTGTAAGGAAAAACACACAAATCTCATATAAAGGTAACCCAGAGAGGAATAAGCACAGCAAAGTAATCCTGGGAAATAAATTAAGCTATAGTTTCTGAAATAAAAAGTATGACCAAAAGCATAAACACATAAAAAATTCTGCAAGCAGCATACATCTTGCAATAGTAACTAAATTATAATGGCCTTAACTTCCCAGTTAAATGACAAAATCTACCTAATGGATTAAGAACAGTATTCATCTTTCTGTTATCAAAGAATCATTTCTCTTAGCTCTAAAGATAGTCATCACCTTAACATGAAAGGATAGAAAAAAGAATCCCAAGGAAATGGAAGGAGAAGAGAAGCAGGTGTTGCTATCTCAATATCTGATAAAGTAGACTTCGAAGAAAAACTAACCAAAAGAGTTAAGGAAGGGCAATTGATCCTATTCAAGAGAACATCTAAATATATGTGCACCAAAATCTATTAGATTAAATTTCATTTAAAAAGTGACATACATGGCTTAAATACAAAGATTAATTCCAACCTACTGATAATCTATGAGTTCAGTACCCATTTTTTCTAATAGGCTATATAGATAAAAAAGAAAAAATAGAGAAATCTAAGAATTAGACAGCATATCAATTGGGACTGACAGATATATACAATTCCACTCAAATAACAAAGAGCATGTATGTACTCAATAGCACATGAAAATGTCTCTAAAACAGATCATATCCTAGGACATAAAACAGATCTTAGTACATTCAGAAAAATCAAATAACTCATGGTATCTTGTCTGAATACAGTAAACATAACATATTATCAGCAAAGAAATATCCAAAAAATATTCAAATTCATGGAAATCAAACAGCTCATTACTGAATGATGAGTAGAGCAAAGAAAAATAAAACAAGAAATAAATAACAATAACAACAAAAACAGCCCTAAACCCAAAGAAAATGAAACAGCATAACAAAACCTCTGGGACACATTGAAAACAGTACCTATGAGAGAAATTTATAACTTTAAGTCTCTCTGGAATACACTGAAAACAGTACCTGTGAGAAATGGATGACTAAGTACCCGCATTAAAATTACCAGAAACAGCACAAAGGACTTTATGATGCAATTAAAAGTAATAGAGAACCACAAACAAACCATATACACATCAATTAGATGACAAAATTAAAAAAATCAGAAGTTAATGATTATAAGTTATAGAAACAAATAAATAATACAGATAATCAGTGAAACATGTTCTCTGAGGAGATAAAAGATTAATAGCTCTTTGGCTTCATAACCAAAAGAAAGAAAGAGGACAGAATTATTAGACTTAAACAGTGACGGGCTGGAGATATGGCTCAGTGGTTAAGAGCATTGGCTGCTCTTCCAGAGGTTCTGAGTTCAATTCCCAGCAACCACATTGTGGCTCACAACCATCTGTAATGAGATCTGGTGCCCTCCTCTGGAGTGGAGGCAGAATGTTGTATACATAATAAATAAATAAATTTAAAATAAAAAAAGAAAAACAAAACAATTAAAAAAAAGAATTAAACAGTGAAACATTACAACAGACTCCAAATAAATTTAAACTATTATAAGGCCACACCTTAAAAGCTTGTGCTCGACTAAAAATCTAAACAAGATGGGCAGTTTTATAAATTAATCTTAACCATCAAAATGAACCACAGAAAAGACCAACAACTAAACAGACTCATGACAACAACATAAAACCATCATGAAATGTCTTCTGAATGAAAAAAATGTTCAGGCCCAGATGGATTCATAGTAGAATTCTAACAAACTTACAAAGATCTACAACAAACACTTCTTACATTATTCAAAAAATAAATAAATGTATCATTTTAAAACTTCTTCCATAAGACCCGTATTTTGTATTATTCCAATACCAAAATCTAAGTAAAAACACAGCAATAAAACCTGAAGGCCAATATCCCTGACGGGCATAGATATAAAAATTCTCATGAAAATATCTCCAAGCTTATTTATGCATTAGTACAATAAGTCATCCACCATGATCAAGTTCGTTTTATCCCAAAGGTTCAGGAATGGTTCAACATATGCCAGTCTATAAATGTAATAAACTATATAGATGGTTTAGAGTCAAAACATCACATAATCATCTCAATAGAATCAGAAAAAGTCTTTGAAAAAAACACACTATGACTGCGAAATTCTATTCTAGAAACAATAGGGCTGGGAGATGTAACCCTCAGCATAATAAATATATATGATTAAATCATAGCCAATATTATTTTAAAAGGAAAAAAACTTAGAAACAATCCCATTAAAACGCAGGATGAGATACAGTTGGGAGGCCCTGCTGGTCAGAGGTCTCAGTCTATCATAGCCAGGCAGTTTTCTCTAAGCTAGGCAACAGGGAGGAGTGTCTCCCTCCCACTCCCACTCTCCCAGGGAGATTTCCTGTACTCTACCTGCCCCTGCCCTCATCTGAAAATGTCTCTAGGACCGAAGGACTGACCTTATCTGAAAGCTGCTCTAAGCCTGATTTATCTCCAGTGTGAGCATTGCCAGTTTCCTGCTAGAAACATTTCCCCTGCTGCACATATGACGACTAAGATTTGTAGTAGGAGCTGTGCTCTAAGACCCTGCTGCCACCAACCCAGCCTTATGATATGAGTGTACCACTGAGTGCGAATCAGGGTTTATCCCAGAACTTCCCAATGCTCTATATTTCCTATATTCTGGAGTAAAGTTGAGCTGATTCCTCAAAGTCATCTCCAGGAGGGCTGCCTCCGTGGAATCCAGAGCCATTGGGACCCTGTTCCCTGCTTCTGCTCCCTCCTCCCCTGTTCCCTGCTTCTGTTTCTTCCCTGCCCCGCATAGGCCAGTCTTTTTACCCTCACTCTTTTCAATACAGTTGTTACAGCACTAGCTGAAGCAAAAAAGGTGGGGGGGGAGATTAAATAAGAGAAAAATTCAAATCATCCCTACTCACAGATAATATGAAATTATACATATGAGATCCCAAAATTCCAACTTCCACTAAAAAAGAATTTGTAGAAATAACAAATTCAGCAATGTAACAAGAGTACAAAATCAACTTGCAAGGTCTGATAATCTATCTACACACCAACAACACTCTAAAAAAGAGATCAGATATATTTCCTCTCACAATCACCTAAAAGAACATGATGCATCTAGGAATAAATCTACCAAGGATTTATAATAATAATAATGATAATGATGATAAAATAATAATATTAAAAATGAATCTCTTCAGAGACTGAAAAAGTTTCTAGAGATGGAAAGTCCAGATTGCTCATGGTTGTTAGAATTAGTATTATAACTGTAACTACTTTCTCAACAGCAATTTAGAGATCCAATGAAATCTCAATCAAAATTCCCACATTAGTCACATAATTTTCAAAAAAAATTCTAAACTTCATATGGAAACACAAAATATCCCCTACAGTCAAATGACCAATGTTGGAGAGTTTACTATTCCATATCACAGGTTATATTAGAGTTATGGTTATAAAAACAGCATACAAAACAGTCACATAGATCAAATCGAACAAATCAGAAGACCTAAATATGAGTACATGCAACTTATAGACACCTAATATATTGACAATGGTGTAAAAATAATACATTGGAGAAAATGTTTGAAATAACATTGTCTATATTAATGCATATGTGTAGGAATATGGCTGCTAGGAGTTTATGTGTATATGTACATGTATGTGTGTGATGTATATTTGTATTGTGAATTTGTATATTTTATGTGGTATGTGTTTGGGTGTACATATATGATGTACATTTGTGTATGTACATATTTTTGTTTATGTGTGATATATGTTTGCTGATTTATATGCATGTGTGTTAATGTATGTAGAGTGTATACAGGTGTATGTGTTTATCTATATGTGATATGTGTATGCCCGTGTGTCTGTATGCCCATTTGATGTGTATGTCACATACTTTCAGAGAGGAAATAGGAGTCTTCAGCCTATTGTTTAAGCATCAGTTATTTCTCATCAAAGCATTGATTTAAAACCACCTCGGGGCTTTGAGGAGATGGTTCGGTCAATAAAGTGTTGCTATGTCAGCATTAAGACCTCAATTCAGGTCCTCAGCACTCACAGAAAATGTCTGCACATGGACGCACATATCCACAGTAACAAAAACAAGAAACACACATCACACATACAAAACCCCACAAAATATCACACACAGAAACACAAGTGTGTATAATTCAAAATATACTAAGCAATTAGGCTTTATGTTCATCCGGGAACTTAAGACACAATTTCGTGTGAATTTAAATGTGGCATTTCCTGATAAGCAATTTTCTATTTATAGTGCAAGATTTTACTACCATTTTATTGTCTAGATTAATGATGTTATTGGTGATTGTTTTCCTGCTTGGATGGGTCTAGCATGAGAGTCTCAGAAGTGTCTTGGGAGCCGACATTGTGACTGACAGCAGACGGAGGATGCCAAGTCTTGTCACACTGGATGTTTCCAATTGATAAAAAATTTAATAAAGATTTATTTAAACTCGTCCCTTTCCTAGGGAGACCCTTTATTGATTATCTTTTCTCTGTCTTGCAATGAAATGAAGAGCAAGTGTTTAAATATAACCTTGAGAAGTGTTTTCAGTTGACTAAAGTATACGTGGTGCCTGAGTGTGTTTAATTTCTGCCTGAAAAATACCAGATGACATTATAAAAGACACATGTGACAGACTGTTCTCGACTCAAAATCATTTGCATGTGAAAAATAGAGTTCAATAAGGTATAGATAAAGATAAATTGTTACCTTTGTAGTCTGAGAAGTACTTATTTATTGGTGTCTATGGTAAGAATATATTTGTGAACAAGTGCTTTCAAAAATAGGGTTTTATTTATGCTAAAATATGGAATTAACCTTATTTTCAAGTATAGTTGAATATTTTGTTAATTTCTCTAACTGTGAAAATAATATGCTTCTTAAGAACTTTCTTTCATATGTCCATCCATGAATTAAGATTATAAAACTAAATAAAGCCTATCTCATCAAACAAACATGTGATTGCATGCTATGTAACACTCTAATATGTGACTGTTCTATCGAGAAGAAAATGAATCCTGATAATTCACTACTGTTTAGACTTTGTTACCCACGGAAAAATTATTTGAACTCTTCCACTAGTTTGCTCCCTCTTTTTTATTTCTCACTTAGATATATGAAACCTGAACTCAATAGTTTGGAAAAATATTCCTTATGTGTCATTCAAAATATTGATGAGTACACTCTTATGTGACACACGGGAGCTCACTTTAGTCCAGAGCTCATTTACATATCTACCAATGACATGAGTAGAGAGAATGAGCTGTGGTATATGAAAGATGGTCCTTTCAAGGTTTCTGAGGAGTGGTTTACTCAAGAACTGCCGCGTGCTAAAGGCTAGACTGTAGTTGTGGAGAAGGTGGGAGGGAACTAGGTAAGAAAGAACTTGATGGCTTGGAAGAGTGGTCATGAAAATTATTTTCTCAGTGTGATGTGACAGAGTGGTGGAGGACAATTCTGTATTCTGTCAATCATGTTTTAAATAAATGCTGATTGGCCAGGGAGGGAGTATAGGCGGGAAACCAGACAGGAAGTAGAAGTGAGAACAGGAGACTTCTGGGAAGCAGGAAGCTTCCTCGGCATTCCTGCACAGTCCATCTAAGAAGTAGGATGTAAGCTGCTCTGCTGAGAAAAAGTACTGGCCATGTGGCTAACACAGAGAAGAACAATGGGTTAATATAAGTTACAAGAGCTAGTAAGAAGACTGAGCTAATGGGCCAATCAGATTATAACCTAATGTAGACTCTCTGTGTGATTTCTTTGGGGGGCTTGCCAGCTGTTGGGTACCCGGCAGGACAGAAACCCCAACAAGCAGGCCCTCATGATACAACAGAGTAGATGGAATTGACACTCAGGAAAGATAGAACCAACATGAGTTGCACAAAGTTATAGAGGTGAGAACATTTTATATTCTGGGACAGTGGAATCTTTCTGTGACATCTTTGTCACTTATATCAAAGAATAGGTGTGTGTGTGTGTGTGTGTGTGTGTGTGTGTGTGTGTGTGTGTGTGTGTGTTCTATCTTTTTTTTTAATTTAGATTTGGCCACATTACCATCACCGGAAATACCATCTGCTGATTGCACCAGACAAAATCCATTTGGAAATGTGGGTTTTCTGAATGAATGCTTTTACATGGTACAAAGGCTCTGGTGTCTGCTGTCTTTTTTTCTCAGAATTCACCACCATCGCTTCAGTCTTCTGCCAACTTACAATCCTTGTACCAAGGTAAACAGTGGAAAAATTTCCAAAGTTTTTTTTTTTTTAATTTCTTGCACATGGACTAAGTTTTTATACGAAACTTGTGATTCAAACAATCTTTTAAAAATCTTTAAAATTTTTACTTAATAAAAGCTTCATGATTGTCACTGTTATTCCAAATTTTGTCAACAAAGTTTAATAGCTGAAACTTCACTTCAGTGGCATGCATATATCTTTTAGTAATTTTAAACACCATTTCTATGTTATCACTATAGAAATCTCTATTTCAAACAATCACAATTTTGAATGAACCCTGAATCATAGAGTAGTTAAGTAGTTAAGATAGGGCATGTATACTTCACTCAGGAATTAATTCAGAATTCCAATAACTAATGGATTAAACAGGACAACCCCATTTTATTTCCTCTCCTAATGAGAAGACCATGGGAATAAGATATAATTTCACAGAGTCATAGCTGGATACTGTCTTGTCCACAGGGTAGAATCCAGATATTCCTGCCTTCAGAGTGGACTTGGTCCTTCTATCATCTATGCCGACCACATTGCCTATAGTCAACTTTTCTTCCTCAAAAGTTAAAGAATTTGCATAGGACTTCTGACTTCTGCATTGACACCATATTTTCTTGTGGCTCTTCCTCTTTCTGACATCAACAAGGAAAGCATGTCTTTAGTCTAGTGATGAGTAGTGTCATTGGTGGCTGCAGCTTGCCACAAAGGAAAAAGAAAATGTTCAGTATGTAACACTGCCTGGAACTCAGCCTTTTGTGATCACAAAGACTGTCTCCACAGCAACATAAAAATAAAGAGGTGATAAAATCACTTGGGTTTGAATTTTGGAAAATATTGCTCATCAAATTATAAGTGATTTGTGAGTCTACACTCCTTCATGGCTTCTTTGATCTGTACTATTCACAAATTCATGTTTAAGCTGATTTCTTTCATATAGTTATTTGGGAAATTGCTATACATTTTACATGCTCTGAAGATCAAATTTCTATTGCTAAGCAATTAAGTTTTTTGAAATGAATTTTAATGAGTTCAAAACAACAGAAATTTTTAAAATCACCTCCATCCCACCACAGCTCTACAGCAGTTGACAGTTAAATCTTCTTTTCTTTATCCTTCTTCTGAGAGTTTAAATGTCAGAGAGTTTGGCCCTTCACAAGAAATTGTCCAGTTCTTCAAAGACACTGCCAATCCCTAGCCAACTTGTCATGCTACCTATCGCATCCCATCTACGTGCTAACAAAATTCAGATTCATTCAAGGTCTCGATATCCAAAAATTTATGAACCTGCCAGTCAAACCTCTGCCATACTAGCGACAGATTAGTTTGAAGTAGTTCAAAGCCTCACCAATTCCAACTCTGAAGATGCTGATTTTATTTTGTTACCCTCTTGCCAGCATAAAACAAATAAAATGCCAGTGGTCTGAAAAGCAGAAACATCTGTAGAATTTTTTTTTTTAGTACAACTCTTGGTGTGGAAATGGCTGTGAACATTGAGAGGCCAGGCAGGCTCTAAAGTGCCTCTCTTGTAACCAATGGATCTAGTTTTGTGAAGTACTCAAAGCAGACAGCAGCGAAGGAGCTATGAGAAGCTCTCTTCTGTAACCAGTTTTCAAGGTGAATTATGGAGGTTTCTCCCCCCACATGGAAAGGAAGAGGACGGTTTCAATGCATTGTGCTTCCTTGTGACTTTCTGAAAACAATGATATCATTCAGCTCATCTCTATCCGCTCTATTCTCTCGGGCCCCATTAGTTTTCTGTGTGAACTGATTGGAAACAATCTGACTTCTTCCAAAACAAAAATAAGCCGCAACAAAAAAATTTACATCGTTTTATTGAAGTTGTGAAAGCGCTTGTTTATGTAAAAATGTGAAGCTTTGCGGTGGATAACAATTATCTTCCAAAGTGGATAAAACACTGTTGCATGCAAATATATTGCAGCTCAGAATTACATCTCTTGGATGCTGGAAAAGAAGCAACATTGAGAAAACAAATAAGCCAATATTACATCCCGCTGCCGTCCCTCGGTGGGTTGCGTGGTATTTCTTCATGAATAAAGATGGAGTAAACCGCATTTGTAGCATAATAGGAAAAGGTAATTAGTGTCATCTATTCACCACTGTTAGAGTTTGACTATAGCAATTTGATTACGTTTATCACATTTTAAACTTTGAGTAAGTTTTTCAGCTCTGTAATCCAGTTAGCGTTGAAGTGTGGAGAATATAAGTCAGCTTCCCAGTATGATTGATGAGCATGAACTCAGAGAGATACGACTGTTTCAAATAAAAGGAAGGAAATAAGGAAAGGGGGGGGAAGATTTGCAATAGAGATAATGCGTGTCGGCTTTAAAGTAAGTTTTTCATAAATAAGTTTGAATCTGCAGCACATCTACATAAAAAGAGTAGTTGTCAAACAAAGACAGAAGGAAGTATGTCTGGATTTGGATAGTGTCGTCAGAGAGAGAGGAGAGAGATGGTACAGCTACAGAGTTACTGATTGTAGATCCATGCACCTATATATAACAGAATGAAATGATCTCACTTAAGCATCTCAACATGATTTTAATAGTGAACTAATTTCCAATTTCGAGTGAAAAATCAACTAAGTTATGATACTTTACTTAATTTTACTCAACGAAACTTAAGTTTTGTAGCATTTATGACAATATTTCCTTAGGATTTTGAACTAAGTGAATAAATGCAATAACAGTCCCATATATTTATAATTTCTGGATGAAGCATTCATTAACTGAAATATACTGGGTTTTATTTTCCTTATAATGATAAAATATAATGTTTTTGTATAATTCAGAATTACTTCATAATCCTTTAAAAGAATTGGCTGTATAGGAAAACAGAAATACTCCCTGACTGTTTCAAACAATCTGTGGTGATTCAAGGGTGGGAAGGTAAGACAACTAAGGTAGGGGCGCTTCATTGAGAAGTCCCAGGATGAAGCTCACAGATTCACAGCAAGGAAATGAGGGCATAGATGGGTAATAATAATAATCCAAGCAAAGACATCACACATTCTTGAACGAAATTGGCAACTAGGAGACTAGAAAGACCTGCAAAGTTCAATGTTTGAGACGACTTACTCCATCAGGAGAACCTAAATTTCCTTCCACGCAGCCATCTTGTGGGGTTCACATCACCTGTAACTTTACGTTAAAAAGATCTAAGACCCACTTCTGTGCACACCTGCACTCAGATGCACATACCCACAAATGACCCATATGTGCACATAATTAAAAGTAAACAATAAAACATTCAAATAAATAGTAATTGGGCTATGGACATAATTCTATGTGGTTTTTTTTGTTTTTGTTTTTGTTTTTTGAGACAGGGTTTTTTTGTGGCTTTGGAGCCTATCCTGGAACTAGCTCTTGTAGACCAGGCTGGTCTCGAACTCACAGAGATCCGCCTGCCTCTGCCTCTATGTGTTTCTTTTGGAACCACGCTGCCAAATGATTCACCTGAATTCTGCTGAGTCTATATTTAAACAATTTGTTACCTCAGAGTAAATGATAGTAAAGCAGCAAGTGATAAGTAAATTTTTGTAAAATATTATGAAGAAAGGGAAGTAAAACCTATAGCAATAGGTTTTATTTTGGAAGAAGAGTCAAGAAGGAGCTAAAATTATTAGTGATCATGACTACAGGGAGAGGAGACTTCTAGTCAGAAAACACAGCAAATCGAAGGACCTTAAAATCCCCTATGCTTCCTATCAGTTGTTGTGTTGAGGAGATATGAGGAGACAGGCAATCTTACAGCAGAATACAGTACAGTGGTGAACCAATTAGCCTTTTTCTTTCTTTTCTTTTCTTTTTTTTTTTTTTCATTTAGTTACTTACAGGAGCAGAAATGCCTCAAAGACAGCTACACCACAAAAAGATCACCTCCACTTTAGTGACAGCTTAGGAAAGCTAAAACCTGGAGCACACTCAGTGACATACAGGCAGCTCTTAGGATTAGAAACTCTTTTAGGCAACTGTTGTAGTCCTTTTCCAAAGCAGTCTAGCTCATTTCTGCTTCTTCCAGGAAGCTTGGCTAAACCTTGGTCTCTTCCAGAAGTCTTAGTTGGTCTGCACCTTGTCTAGGCAGCTCAGCGTGTCTGACACAGTCTCTCAGCAGTCTCTTAAGCACGAGAAAGCAGAGGCCTAGCCAATCTAGTCATTTTCAGGACCTCCTAAACTGTGGCATTTACTTCCTGAGCTTCTCTGTGGAAATAAATGCTCCACCTCTCCTTACACAACCTTGTTGGTTCGCCCCCATTTTGATCACCATTTTTCTTAAGGAACGTCCTTCTAATTTTTATCTGTTACATAACAACGGCTAAAACATCAACCTTGCTTTTGTTATAGAAAAACACTGTTTTGATTTCTAGTTTGACAATCAGAATGTCATGGTTATTCTAAGTCTTCTTTAGTTTCGGACATGCTAGATACTGCTGCATGCTCTTTTGTGCCTAGTTTTTTTGTTCAGTGTGATTAATTGTGATTTATCTACATCATTTAGTCTTTTTTGGTTGATGAATAATTTTAAAGAGAACAAAGGAAATGCATTTAATCCTTCACAGGGTGAAGGAACAGTCTTTGTAAATGTTACTGGATGAGGCTGGTCAGGTATACAGAGGCTTTGTTGGTGCATTTTGAGAGCTAGATTTCTTTCTGCATATGCTCAAATGTAGAGAAAATGGCAACAGTTTAAAACTTAGAATCAAAGTTTTTAAGTTCCAGGAGCAATTTTTAAACTTAGCTATTTCGACATTCTTGCCAACGTTAGATATCATTCATCTATGAATGCATTTAAAAGTAAGAAGATTTAATTTTAAGGATTTCTTATGTTCTTCATAACACTGATTGGCAATTCCATTTTCCAGCACATTTGCTGTTCTCAAAGACTCAGCATAACATACACAAGCATATGCTCAGAAACACAATCTTAATTAATAATCACACCTCAAAATTCATCGATTCAATTTTTTTTTAAATCAGCATGTTGTTGATGTTTTGTTCTTCTCAAAGTCAGATGTGTATATTAAGACACGCTCCTCACATTCTTTGGATTTTGAAAAAGGTTTCACGATGGCTTTCTGTCTTTACAGTATTTTCATCATAGCGTCATGGACCTTCATGAAATCTTCTTACCCTTGCTTTTAATACTGCTCCTCCATGCTAACCATTGAGAGCCTACCATCTTTTTACTGTCTCTATAGTTTTGCACTTTCCGAAATGGTGCATGGTTTAAATCATTCAATTTACAGCTTTTACGATGACATTTTTTTCCACATTGCTAACGTGCATGTGTTTCCTCCTTTGCCTTCATAGCTTGATAGCTCGTTTCTTTTAATAATTGAGTATTCCATTGTATGAATGTACCACCGTCAATCATCTGCTAACTCTAGGAGGAATATATTGTTCATTCGTTATTATTGTAGTGATGAAGAAGTATGTTTAATTTCCATGTTTGAGTTATTATAGGATATATATATATATATATATATATATATGAATTCAACACGCATATAAAATGCATTTTAATCCACAACTTTCTTCTTACTTCCCTTTTTTTCTCTCTTACTAATATACTACCTAATTTCTGGTCATGCATAGGCGTGTGTGTGTGTGTGTGTGTGTGTGTGTGTGTGTGTGTGTGTATGGTGTGTGTGATCATTTGAGTTTAGTATGAGCTGCTACCATGAATATAGATTAGAAACTTACATTTTAAATCCATTTAAGTGCAAAGTCAATGTTGTTATTGCACGGTGTGATAACAGTGTGTTTAAGTGTATCAGGAACCATGGAAATAGTCCCCATGGCAATTGTGCATTTTTCTTTCAGATTTAGTGAGGGTTCCTATCAGTGCCTATCTGCCAGTAGATAGTGCTACCATTGTTTGGGACTCTAGCTGTTGTCACACGTGTGAGAGTCTCTCTCACTGTTAGTTTCACTTGCAAGTCAATAATGAGACATCTTTTCACATGTACTCTTGCCATGTGTACATCTTTATAAAGAATCTGTTTGAGATTTATTTGTTGTTTTATCTTATTGTTGAGATTTAGAAAATTTTATAAACTTTACATAAGCCCTATTTTAGACATTTTACAGACACTGTCATTCATGAATTGTCTTCTACTTCACTGAAAATTGTTCTCAGAGGAGGAATCTTTAGTTTTAGTGGAAACCATTTTATAATATAAATAATATTATAATATATAATAATTTATATAACCCATTATATAAATACAATATTTAGGAATTAATGTACATTTTCTTTATATATGTATATTTATATACATATATAAGAAATTTTACATTCATTTTTTATTTTCATGGAAAGAAAACAGTTATATGCATGCCATACTGACAGACTGGGAATTAGACAGATTCCATGGAAAGCAGACAGGGAGAGAGACTGTGGCTAGTTTACAAAAATGGTGAGCTTCCAAGAAGTTTCTTCCTCACCTTCCTGTTATGAGAAAAGTGACCAGTGCTTAAAACAAAGATCTTGTTGGTTTTGTCCCCTACAGGCAGCCCCTCTACTGATGAAGTGACCCAACAATTTCCAGACCAGAACAGGACATACTACACAACAGTTGCAGGACCAAACATCCTATCTTTCTTCTAACTGTCTGATGTGGGGTTCCCTTCTGTTTACTATAAATATGTTTTATTATCATTGGTTAATAAGGAAATAGCTTTGGCCTATGGCAGGCAGAATAGAGATATGAAGGAAAAGTAAACTGAATGTCGGGAGAAACAAGGCTGAGTCAGGGAGACGCTATGTAGCTGCAGAAGGAGATAGATGCCAGACAGAAACTTACCAGTAGGCTGCAATCACGTGGCCATACATAGATTAATAGGAATGAATTAATTTAAGATGTAAGA
>JAQHUG010000004.1:3040202-3050257 GCA_028555095.1 Dicrostonyx torquatus
TATATCTGCATCCATTATGATGAACTTGTGTAGGTCTAAGTAATTAAGGACAAAGCGTACTAGAATAAGTTGAACTAACACAATTATTTACAACGTGGTATGGACATGTGCATTCACAAGGAGAATACCATAAGAGGGCAAGCGCTAAGGAGTCAAAAGTCCAAATAAACCTGAGATTTTCTGCAAGTCATCACAATTGGAGGACTGGAAAGGACTCCTTCTCAGACTCTATGATATCACATGTGGTGTGTAGCACTGTGGAATCTCGACTGCATGTACTTGTCACCCAGTCTTTGGTATTCTGTTATAGCATCCCATGAAAGCTAACCTATTCCATAAAGGAATTCCCCAAGATTGATATGTCCTGGATTAACTATTATTCTTTAGAAATATGCCATTGTGGATCATACACAGTGAGGGTCAAGATCCAGCAGCTTAGACAGTGTTCACGGTTAGCCCCTTCTGCTCGTCTGACTTGAGGACACAACATTTGTTCCTTTGCCTGTCTGCTTGCTGTCCTCCGAAATCTCCAAAATGAGAACATGTGAGCAATGAGGCAATCCACATCTAGCCGTGAGTGTTATGAGCATGAGGATCTTTAACCTTCAAATCTCCACAACGGGAAGAAATTCTTTATATTTATTATGACACATTGTTCATGAGTATTCAGTTATAGCAATAGTATCTGTAGCAGACAGATGAATGTTCAGAGATAAATGTCTTGACAGTGAATGTCCTGGTTCTGGGAGCCACAGACATAAAAGAGATTCTCTCAGCCTTCAGGGTTTTCAAACACAAATTTCAACAAGACCTCCCTGTGACAGAAGAGGAAGAAAGGACAGAAGGAAGAGAGGAAGGGAAATAGGACCTTAGTTGAAACTGTTCTCTTCTACATACAAGGAGACTAAATAAAGGATCTCTGATGGCGAGCACGTGGCAGGCTTTGCCCACTGTTGCTTGGAGAGGAGAGAAAAAAATCACTGAGGGAATGCCTTCCCACACTTACCTCGTTGATGATCCTTAGAGAAAAAGAACAATGAATA
This sequence comes from Dicrostonyx torquatus, assembly GCA_028555095.1. NCBI lineage: Eukaryota > Metazoa > Chordata > Mammalia > Rodentia > Cricetidae > Dicrostonyx > Dicrostonyx torquatus. The sequence continues at coordinate 3,041,246 of JAQHUG010000004.1, forward strand.
ACAACAAATGTTGAGGCCTTCATATTTGACAAGTGCAAAAGGATGTTAACAGATGTGATAAGGAACACAACCTTCATACGTGGAAGAGAGACAGGAGCATGCAACATCCAGGTTCAGGAAGAGGAACATTTGGGAAGTATATACTCCTGAGATCCCGTATCTGCCTGAGACTTACTCAGAAACACCAGAGATTATTCTCCCTTCTTCTTTTGCCCACAACAACCCAGCTCAGATAATTTTTTAAAGTCAGATTCTCTATGGACAGACAGCAGTGTCTAAGGTAAGAGAGATGAATGGAGAAGCCAGGAAGGGAGCACAAATGGAAGGAAACAGGGTATGCCTACACGTATGAAGACTTGGGTACAATTCCAATCAACGTTGTACATAACGAATCAATGGATAAACAGATTAGAAAGATAGAGTAATTTTACAGTTTAATCTAGGCTGCAAGATGTCACTGGCAGAAACTGATATCCATTCCTCTATAAAATCTTTGCAAAGCTTTAGCATTAGGTCATTCCTAGAACAACTACTTAGCAACTATGTTCACCCAGGCACACTGATGATACACTACACCAGAACAACTTTATGGTACAGGAATCTGGCCAGCAATGCTGAAACAAATAGCTAGAGGGAACATCAACAGAAAAAGTCATAGTACTATCCATACCCCTATCAAATGTGTTCAGAAAGTTAATTTCTGAGCACAATTGCTCCGGGCACACACATTTGTCTGCTTGTATCGTATTTGGTGTGAAATGGAAACATTTTCTTTAATTTCTCATACTGGAAAAATGGGAGGAGTGATTCAGAGGAGTTATAGCCAGAGAAGGAATAACGTATCAGAGACCAGCTAACCAGTTACACAGCAATCATGGCATAATAGAATGGGGAAGCCCAGAGGCAAAGGGCAGAGGGGATAATATTAATTAATAAAAGTAGGCAAGAAACAAGCCAAACTAAGGTCAGACATTATAATCAATATAAGACTTCATGTGTGAATCATTCAGAGTCTGGGTCAGGAGGGTCCTCCAAAAGAGTCCAAAGAGGTTAATATCCTACTATTCTTGGTGATGCAAAATGGGGAATATTATTTAATAAGTCTACAAAAAAAGAATGAAAAACTGACTGTGATGGTACCCCCTAAATTGAAAAGCTATGTATTTCTGTTTCTGGCATTGCCACTGGAAGCCAACATGAGTAAGCCAGTGTACTTGGATATGGGGAGAAATTTGGGCAATTGTGAAGGAATAACCTTGTGAAGAATGGGTTTTCTCTGTGAATGCATTCCAGTCAGGGTAGTGGTATAGGAGGTCCTTCTGTCTATGTGTTGCTTTCATTGGTTAATAAAGGAACTGCTTTGGGCCTATAGCAGAGCTATAGGGGAACAGAGCTACGTGAGGAAGACTGGACTGAATGCTGGGAGGATTAAGGCGGAGTCAGGGAGATGCCATGGACCCACCACCAGAGATAGACATGCAGAAGCTTTGCTGGTAGGCCACGACCTCGTGGTAATGTACAGATGAATAGAAATGGGTTAAATTAAGATGTAAGAGTTAACCAATAAGAAGTTAGAGCTAATGGGCCCAGCAGGGATTTAATGAATACAGTTTCTGTGTGGTTATTTCTGTTACGGGCGGCTGGGACAAACAAGTGGTTCCTTGCAACAGAGTAGAACAGAGTCACTTGAGGCCTTAGCATGTCTTAATCAAATCGGCTTGTTTCCCTACTTACTAGACTTCTGGGTGATGACATTGAGTTGTCACTATGAAGAGCTCCACATTGCCACACGATGGTGTGCATGTGAAGCATATGTCAGAGGCGATCTCGTACTCAGGTATTCTAAGGTTTTTAGCTCTCCATTCCAGCTCACTTCATTTCTGAGTGCTGATATTCAACATCTTCAGTAGCACCCAATTAGGAGAAGACCTGAGGAAACCATAAAGAGACATCATACTTTACACAGCGCAGAACAATCTCTTTAGGAAGCTTCCAATGAACCGCATTTCTAGTCTAGATAGAATCTTCAGACAAAATAATGGTTCTTGATAAATATGTAAGTAAAGTCTACTCAGAAAGTGAGAAATATTACTATGTTAGAGAAGTTAATTTGTTTTCACTCTTCAAAATGGTTTGTGACAGGTTAAACCTCGAGTTTATCCAAACTGTTCTTATCTCCTGTCTGGGGGCTTACAAAATTAAATTACATACCCTGAAGCCGTTTTAAAGGATTTCCATGCAGATTCTCCCAGCCTTTTGGCTCATATAACAAATTAATGACTTAATTAAGTAACATAATGTAAAGTGACAAAGAGATTCCTGGGTGTCGTTTGTCTTTTTCTCCCAGTTTTAAATCACCCAACATTTTATAAACCAGGAGACAAGGCCAGTGACGTAGATCAATCGATAAGACAGTTGTCACAAAGCTTGAGTCCAACCTGTGACCCGCATGGTGAGAGAGAGAGTTGACCACCCTGTGTTGTCCCCTACATTCACAAGCCCATGATGATAAATTTGCCACATCACTTATTCACTTATGTACTTACACAGGCTCTCGAGTGCGCGAGCACACGCGCGCACGCGCGCGCACACACACACACACACACACACACACACACGTACCTTTAATTAGTTTGGAAATCCCGCAGGGTTAAAGCTGAACACTGATGAAGGGAACATGACTTGAAATTTCCCCCAATACAAACCTCAGATCTTCCCGAGAGAGGTGATGATCAGGCCTTTTCAACCTATATGGTCATGTGTTTCAGAGGGGCCCAAGGAACACTCTGTCCAGACCTGCATTGATTGATGCAGAAACACGCTTCTCATGTTTTGCAGAACTTTACTCAGTCTTCCATTTTCATTTATTTATTTATTTATTTATTTATGTATACAATATTGTATCTACATGTATGCCTGCAGGCCAGAAAAGGCACCAGACCTCATTACAGATGGTTGTGAGCCACCATGTGGTTGCTGGGAATTCAACTCAGGACCTTTGGGAGAGCAGGCAATGCTCTTAACCCTTGAGCCAGCTCTCCAGCCACTCAGTCTTCCATTTTCTGCATAGAAAATCTGCATCAACATTGCTCTGTTTTCAGTATCTAAATGTAGCAGAAAATAAGTTACAGCGAGCAGATTTTATACTTCTGGATAATTGTGAAGCTTTAAAAGACACACTAATTGATTTCACTCCAAAGAATAATATACACACATAAACATGCATTGCCTCTATGTGGAAAAAATGTGCTGTGGCTATACTGTGTGAATCAGAAACACATTTTATGACTGCATGCTGTGCTTTGGTGTCCAGTCATCTATACATGCCATGGGATGCTGAAGACAGACAATTTCACAGTTCTCAGTGCATTGCCTAACACTTGTGCAAGTATTTCTTTGCAATGACAAGATAAACTTCTCAAAATTAGTGTCAATAACTTTGGAATTAAACAAGTCAAATATTTTATTGTCCCCAGAAAGTATCATGACCCTTCTAAAGATGTCATTTTCAAAGAAGTCACACATTAATCAGTCACACACTTGATCGATAATGTGCCCAATTGTTAATTTTAAAATATGAGTCTATGAACTGGTTAGTAAAGACAACTGAAAGTCAAAGTCTTCTCATGTTTTTGTTGTTCTTTATTTGTTTGCTTGTTTGTTTTGTATTAATACAGGGTTTCTCTGTAACATTGAAGCCTGCCCTGGAATTCTCTCTGTGTACCAGGCTGGCCTCAAACTGACAGAGATCCGCCTGCCACTGCCTCTCAAGTGCTAGGATTAAAGACATGTGCCACCATCTCCCACGTTCATGATTTTTATACATGTATGATTCAGTTCATTTCTCAGACATGACTAATAAGACAGAAAAAAGGCTATCAGATAAATTTCATCTGTTAATTTGTAATTGGAAGAAGAGAGTAATAGGAGTCTTTACCTTCATGACTGACGTATTTTACTGGCTCCTTTAACTTAAATTCAATAGTTTCCAGTGGGCTTGCTACATTATTTATCATGCCTCTCTTTCATGCATTTCATGAAAATTTTGAAATTGTCATTTCCATTGACTTGTAAATACACTTTAATTTTGGCCAGATTCTGACTGAAGAACTTGAACAGGATTAAGTTTCTCAATTAGTAGTAATCATTCAAAGAATTTTTTTTGTCCCTGAGAGTCAAAGTAAATGGGTCTGCTCTCTTGCCTACACTGAGACATCAATGCGTAAAACAGTACTGTATTTTTAAGACACCTTAAACATTGTGTTTAATTAATGTGATAAATATTTTAAAATACTCTTGAAGAAGAGATCAGATTTCCTAGAAATATATATATAAATTTGTATAAATTATATAAACATAAATTTATAATTCATAAATATATTTATGTAATTATATACATAAATATGTAGTTATATAATGTATAATTTCATATTTGTTATATATATTTCTAGAGAGTTTGTATATATGCATATCTATGAAAGATAAAAGATTTTTTATTAAATCACCGCTTGGCCTATAAACTCTAGCTTCTCATCGGCTAGCTCTTACATATTAATTTAACCCATTTCTATTAATCTGTGTATCACCACGAGGCCGTGGTTTATTGGGTAAAGTACTGACGCATGTCTCTGGTGGGGTTACATGGCCTCTCTCTGACTCTGCCTTCTTCTTCCCAGTATTCAATTTAGTTTTCCCACCTACCTTTGTTCTGCACTGCTACAGGTCCAAAGCAGTTTCTTTATTAACCTGTGATATTCAACAGCATACAGAGGAAAATCCCACATCACTTCCCCTTTTTTTGTTTAAATAAAATGGAAGGTTTTAACTTTAACGTAGCAAAACTACATATAACAAAACAGGTATCAAGCAAGAATTACTGTTACAAAATAAGTAAGGAAAATTATAATTATAACTATTCTTCAACTCCATCAAAGTCTCCAGAAGTTTATAATCTTACCTAAATAAGCAGGAAGTGAATTGTAAACAACTTCCAAAACTCTCGAATTGACAAAGACATCTTGCTGCCTAGACAGTCACCCAAAGTTCTTCTATACCAAAGGAGCATTCATCTTCAGCCTACAGGCTCATAGTTTCCACAAAGTTGCTTATTTCTTGTTTACTTAGGTAATATTATATCATTCTGGAGTCTTTGATGGATTTGAAGAATAGATAGATAATTATAGTTTTCATTGCTATGATAAGAGATAAAATATGGTAACTGTAATCTTTACTTGATAACTGTTTTGTTATATGTAACCTTACTATGTTAAAAAAAAAAAGACTTTTTTTATGGTGCGGGAAATTTGAAGATCTCTTCTGCCTTGTAATAGCAAAGTCCATCAGTTGCTTTCTTCTGTGTCCTGCAGAATGTCTGCTAGACTCTTTCATGAGGCAAGAACCACAAAGGACTATTTCACCTTTAAGCAAATTTAGCAGTCATTTCTCTGTGGGTCCTGCATATAACTATCTGTATCTCTATGCTGTAACTATCTGTATGCTGTATCTAGTTCATACAGCATAACATCAAGCAATTCAGATAAGAGCAGTTTCTCGCTCAAATGACTAACCAGCTTCATAAGGAGCCTCTTTGATGCCCATCTTCCCCTTGAAGTAGACTGGTGCTCCAAGAAGAAGAATGTCTCATTGTTATTAAAAAACAACACTAAGTTATTACAAAATTTTAAATGCCATATTCTGTAGCATTTGAAAGATCTGGAGAATATCTATCCATGTGAAATACATCTCTATACATCTAGAAAACCTAACTAGCATAATTAGAAGCTTGACTATTATAGATGACTCTCTATTAACCTATATTTCTTAATTATACATTATATTTTTAAATGAGTTGCACAAAATACAGTACCTTAATCAAGACAAAAATATACATGTGATAAAATTGACCTTAAATTTGCATCAATAAACTGAGATCCATACCAATGCAAATTTCTATAGCATACCTTCCTTTAAATGTAAATAAACATTTATAAACAATATTTGGGAATATGGTCATAGTTTTCTCCAGACTTCTTCCTGCACTTTGTTGGATGAAGTCAGTTTTGGGGTGTTCACAGAGGCCTTTTGGGTACTATTGTTCCATCAAACCACATTAGTCTGGAAGGATTCCACAGGTTTTCATCCTCTATGGAAACAAAAGAAGAAACTCTTTTCCAAAGAAACATTTCCTTAGATTCAAATGTCGAAATCAAGAAACCTTTAAAACATATGAGTTGGTTTAGCTTAGCAGTCTCCAGAATCAAATGTCTCTCTGCAGTCAAAAAATTCAAAGAAAGCACAACAGTATACATAATTCAGACTCTCTGTATATATTCCATCTTTATATGGCTAATTTTTCTTTACTCCTTTTAATCCTTGTTTAAATCAATGTCATTGATTTATCATGAAAACCCAGAATTATATTAGGGAATCTGCTTCTCAATAATCACAGCTATAAAACAGTGGTAAAGATAAAACCAAATTAAATCTCCCTGTTCTGATTAATTAGTTCTGAATGCAGGAGGGCTTAGATTTGCCAATTTAGTATGTTCCCTCACCCTGTAGAATCTTGTATGACTACTTCCTCAGGAGACATGTCATAGCTGCCTTGCTCAGGACAGAGCACTGAGTGTCTGCTTCCTCTCATGGGACTGAGGGGTTTGATCTCTAACCATCACCTGACTCTGTGATCTGTACCTCAGCACTCAAGGGAGGCAATCAAAAGCTTGCACTGCAGCTGAAACTACGTGTGCCTCCTCCAAATAGACCAATTGTATAGCAGTTCTGCATGACCACCCGCGTGCAGAGACAGAGCCTCTGCATTTTAGGAGAATAAGAGACATAGGACAGATGGTTTCCTTTCATTCCTACCACTTCCTTACGGTTCTTTTATAGCATGAAAATCCTTTTAGCCAAACGCAACTCCAAGATACTATGTTAATATCAAAGAGATTTCAGTATGCTTATGTCATTTTGATATCTTCAAATCAGAACGATGTATTATTTCCTTAGTCTTATACCATCTAAAATTTCTAAAAAAAAAAATAGAGAGAAAACTTCACAATATAAAAAACACAGTACTACAAATCAGATATGTCCTCTTTCATAATGACCTCACACAATGAATCTCCTTTATTAATAAAAGGGGATTGATTGTGTGACTCCCTTTAATAAAGGGGATTCATTGCATGAAATAGTTGATCAATAAGATGATTTTCTTTGTGAAAGGAGACAACTTTTCTGTTTCATGTTGCTTCACATTTCTAACTTAAGTTTTAAAATTATTTAATGTTATTTATTTTTCTGTAACTTTGGAAATAGGAAAAAAGAGCCTATTCAAGGAAAAAAATTAAAAATTTAAACAAAAAATTTGACTCATAGTTTTAGAGACATCGGTACTATGCGGTCACTTGGTTCAAGTGAGTCAGCAAAAATCTCATGGAGGTAGAAATAGATGGCATGCTAGCTGCTGTACTTTGCTGTGATCAGGAAACCGCAAGAGAAGACCAGACCATCCATAGAGAGAGGCGAAATCCCTAGACTCTCTCTCTCCCTTTTTTTTTTTTTTTTTTTGGTTTTTCGAGACAGGGTTTCTCTGTGGCTTTGGAGCCGGTCCTGGAACTAGCTCTTGTAGACCAGGATGGTCTCGAACTCACAAAGATCCGCCTGCCTCTGCCTTCCGAGTGCTGGGATTAAAGGCATGCGCCACCACCGCCCGGCCCTAGACTCTCTTTCTAATGACCTATATTCTCCAAGTAGGCTGCATGTCCTGACGTGTGGACCTATGGGAGACATTCCACATTCATACTGTAACAAATATCACACAATGAGGTGTTTTCCCAAAACAATGATGAATAACTCTGAATCAACCTTCGTCAGAACGTCAGGCTTTGTAACTATGAGCTTTATAACTTTCAGGTGACACTGATAGCACTGATTTTTCCACATCACAATGACAATTCCAGGGGAATGTAGTATTTAAATATAAGCAATTACTCAGAAAATAATATATTACAACATGTACCAGTGAGCTTCACCCCTAAATCTCAATAGCCCTTGGCTCCAAGTAGAGTAACTACTTGTCTCCTTCAAGATACAGTATAAGCATGAAATAATGGTTTCAATTTACATGACTTTGTTCCTAGCCGCTTAAGTTCTAAATACAAAATTAGTTGCTGCATCCACTATTTCATACTGAATTATTAGTGAATATGAACTTTTGATCCATGATAACACATTTTTCAGAGAAGAATGTAAAACTTAGGAATGCATTGCATTAAAAGAGCAGACAAATTATTTCAGAATTACTTGATGGATTGTATGAAGCTGCTACATGCAAAACTTTCCTCACTTTTATTGATCTTCTCAAATAGTTATTACTAAAAAAGATAAATTTTGAACTTTACTGCCACTAAATTATTATGAGATAGGTGCCACATTCTGCATGGCTTGATGCTTTTACCCGAATAAGGGAACAAATGGAATGAAAAAAGGACCAATGATAAGACACATACCCAGAAAACCTGGTTGGTATCCACTGGGATGTGCGCACTTGGATAGAGTGATACTAACTACTACATTGGGATATAGTACTAACTACTATAATCCAGAACTCAGCTTCTTTTGTTTAAAACAATCCTCTGTAAAATTTTACACACCAATTCCAGTTCCCTTTCCTTCCCTTCCTCCCACTCCCCCCACCGTCTCCCCACCCCACCCCTCATCAACTCAGAGAGATTAAGGGTTCCCATGGGGAGTCAAAAAATATGTCACATCTCTTATAGGCAGGACCAAGGCTATCTCCCCTATATATAGCCTAAGCAAGGTATCCTTCCATAGGAAATGGGCTCCAAAATGCCAGTTCATGCACTAAGAATAAATACTGGTTCCACTGCTAGTGGCCACAGAAACAGACCAAGCTACACAACTGTCACTCACATTCAGATTGTCTAGTTTGGACCTATGCAAGTTCCCCAGCTGTCAGTCAGAAGTCAGTGAGCTACCAATAGATCAGGT
>JAQHUG010000004.1:3069296-3093345 GCA_028555095.1 Dicrostonyx torquatus
TATAGGATCTGTTAGGTATCTATGAGAGTGATCACTCATATTTCACATGTGAGTAAGATCATATGGTGTTGGCTTTTATGTGTCTGACTTATCTCTCTTAATATAAAGATCTCTAGAAACATTTGTATCTCAAATGTCAAGATTAAACATTTCAAGGGTTGATGTGTCTAATTAGTGTTATATCCCAGACACACACATATAAACACACACAGAAATTGTTCTATGTCTACCTTCATGCCTATTGGTTTACTAATTATGCCCGTTGCTTAATTCTGCTAGGAAACCAGGGCAGCAGGCTGACTTAAGACTTCTAAATAAAAAATTAAGTATGCATGATCTTGTGTCACAGAATGCATATGGAGATCCCAGTATAACTGGGGAGTTCATTCTCTCCTGTCATGTATGCCATACATATCAACCTCAGTTGATCAGGCATGTCTGAAAAGTCTCTTTACATGTGGTGTGCCATGTCACCAGTTATGTGGAACATGAGTAAGTGTGTCTATGTGTGTGTGTCTATGTGTGTACTTGTGAATGTGCAAGTGGAGATTTTCCCTTAGAACAACTAAAGATATTGCCTCACCTCCATCTTTCTTTCCCTTATCCATGCCCCATATTGCACAATGTAGAATTCTTTTGCTTCTGCTCCTCCTTGAAACATATGAGCTGTGAATGGGTGTTATAGCAAGGCTTTTTCCAATGACTAGTTACCATTTCCCATTTCCCCAAAAATAAAAAATTTTTTTTAACCCCATTGTTTTTTTTTCTTTTCTTTTTTTCTTTTTTTGAAATGTATATTTTTTTCCCAGCTGTAAATGGAATTCAACCCCCAGAGAGCAAAAACTCATTTCTAGATTTGGAATCTACTTTACTCTAGTGTGTTTGAGATATGCAAAATTCATTTCTAGGTTTGGAATCCACATTACTCCATTGTGTCTCAGGTAAGTAAAACTCATTTCCTCTGCAGCTCAGGGATGTCTACAAGGCTTCCAATCTAAGCAAAAGCAAGATGATTGCCCAGAATCGAGAAGTCTCTTAGCACTTTATTACTGTTATTCTTTCTGCCATATTAGTCTTCTGCGGTCTCAGGGCCTTGAAAGATTTTTCAGCATCTCAGAATGTATGGGGCGTTTTAAATGATTTTTCTTTGTAAAATCCATTTCAAATCTTCACTAAGAGAAAAATCTGATGCTTCTTTTTATTTCAGTTTTACAGGTAAAACTTTCTAGAGTTTTTCAAAAGTAGCACTTTAAGATTTACCTAATAAAAGTTTTAAGTTATTATTTTCAAAGTTTAAGTTCAAGTTTATTCCAGCAAGTCATCACACAGAAGTTGTGGTTGCTTGATTGAGAATGGCTATCAAAAATTCATATGTTTAAATACCCGTTTGCCAGTTTTTGGATGTATTTGGAACTGTGGCCTTGTGGAAGGAGATGCGCCGCTTGGAATAGACTTTGTAATTTCAAAACCTTGTGCTGTTTTTACTGTTTACCGGATCACTGGTTATATGCAAGTTCTCAGTTCCTGCTCCAGTGCCATGCCTCCCATCATGTTCCACCTCATGATGAGCATAGACTCCTCCTCTGTAACTGTCATCATCTGATAAATGCTTTCTGCAATCAGCTTCTCGTTGTAAGAGGTGCGAGTTGTGTTCCCAGCACCTGAGGGAAGCATGGGCCCTTTTGTTCTCTGTGCCTGCCTCCCGGCCGTAACTGCTAGTTTATGCCCGAAATGATTACACACAGACTATATTCATTTAAACTCTGCCTGGCCCATTATCACTAGTCTCTTCTTGGCTAGCCCTCACATCATAAACTAACCCATTATAAAAGTCTGTATGTCACCACGAGGTGGTGACTTACTGGAAAAGTCTAACCTGCATCCATCTCCAGCAGGAGCATCATGGCGTCTCCTCCACTTACTTTCTTCTCAGAACTTCCGTTCTGTCTACTCCACCCACCTAAGGGCTGTGTCCTATCTTACAGGCCAGGCATTCTCTTTATTAACCAATGAAAGCACACAAAATAGAGAAGAACCCTCCTTCACCAGCTTCTGAGGCTATAGTGTCCTATCACACCAGCAGAATATTAAGACAGAAACATATTTTAAGATAAGTATTATCAGTGTTGTACCTTCAGAAGGAAGGTAATAGTCTATCAATAAACATTCCCTCATGAAAACAGAATCACTGTCAAAAATGTGCAGCAAATGTTAATTCAAGATTTGTAAAATACTTATCAAGACTTGCAAAAATCACGCCTGGATAAAACCATGAGTCCTGTGGCGTTTTAAGCCACCTTGTATCTCTAGCTCGCCTCAGTTGATGGGAGTACAAAGTGGGATTTTTTGAGTCTTCCGAAGGCCTCAGACCTAGGCAACTGTCACTGGGTGTCAGGTTGACAGGGCAGCTTCCCGGAAAATCACACTCACTGACTTCCCTCTAATTGACCTGACTCACAGGTTACTCACAGCAAACGAAAAGCCTTTGCTAGGATCATGGGGGGAAATTGGGAGCAGCAATTATCTAGCATCATAGCCTACAGAGGTTGTGAGTCATTTTCTTTGTCTGTGTTTCTTTGCTTCACACATACCTTATTGTGTAACTCATGTTGGCTTTGACCTTACTGAATAGCCCAGTCTGGTCTTACACTCATGGCACTCCTTCTGCCTCAGATTCCCAAGAGTTGAAATAACAGATATGAAGCACCATACCCTTATAGATATTAATAGCTTTAGTTTTTTATTTTTATTTTATTTGACTAAAATGTTTTCAAAATTCAAGAATTTCCTTCTATATAATTATTGAATGTTTAACATTTTCATAGTTTATTATCTATGATATGTCCATTGTATAAAGTTTTCAATACATTTTATTTTGTTTAAATAATTTTAGTTTCCACTGCCAAAGAATGTTGTCATATTCTTATAGCTATTTCATCATTTATATTTTTATTTAAGTATTTTATTTAAATACTGTTTTTGCAACATTCAGAAGAAGGTATTGTTTCAGACTTTCATACCATATGAAAAAGTTTTTAAATAAAAAAATTATAATTAAAGAAAAAGAGGCGATAGTTTTTGAGAAGGAGTGAAGGGAGTCATGGGATGAATTGGGTACTATAACTGTCCTTAATTTTAAAATTGCCAAAATAAAAGGAATTTTAGAGTAAAACTTTTGTGAAAAAATGGTCCTATAGAAAATGTATAAATATATAAATAATAGAACCAATGGTTTTATTTTTTTTTAATTTCTTGCAACCTTCCAAATGTAAATGCCGTTCTGAGATCTAAACCTAGTTTTCAGCTCTTGCTTGTAGGTGAATTCCATATAAGCAAAACATCCCTTTGTATTTGGTGGATTTCATTTAATTATGTGTTCATTGGTTCCTCCACACATTGCTGGAAGTTTGAATGTAAGATCATAGGGATTGGCACTATTAGGAGATGTGGCCTTGATGGAGTAAGTGTGGCCTTTGTGAGAGTGCCTCACTGTGGAGGCGGGCTTTAGGGTATCATATATATGCACAAGCCACGCCCATTACCTAGCTCACTTCCTGTTGCCTGCCAATCAAGGTGTAGGACTCTCAGCTTTACCACCATGTCTGCAAGCTACTACATCCCATTATAATGATAAAAGACTCAACTTCTGGAAATGTAAGGCACCCCAGTTAAATATGTTTCCTTTATAAGAGTTGTTATACTCATGGTGTCCCTTCACACAGTAGAAACTCTAAGGCAATCCTCATTACTAGTTTGTTTAAAATAGAAGATATATTTTCAAATTCTTTTATGATTTTATTGCAAGCCCAACTAAAACTCAAGGAGGATTTTAGAAACAACCAATTCATCTGAAAATTATCATTACAAAAGTTACCAAAATCCTGACAACAGAGACAAAGAATGACTTAACATTATTTCAGTGCCGTGATAAATCTACAGCATTAATAACAGGACAATTAAAGCATCAAAAGAGTAAAGCATATGATTTTATAATATTGATATCTAATTTTGTCCAGTGCTGGCATGAAAATCTACTGGAGAGGAGGTTTGTTTTACAAATGGCGATACTACTAAAAGACCTGTGTATATGGAAGAATGAATTTCTATTTTTTCATGTAATATGCCCAAGCATTTCTAAATGTGTAAAGTAACAAACAAAACTATGAAATAAAATGTAGTAGAAGAGACCATGTTCTCTGCTCAAAATCTCAACTATGTTAATACTTTAAATCTCTGTGCACACAGAATTATCTCAGAACTTCATGCTTCAATATTTCATTTCTAATCAGCCATGAATAATTGGATTCCATGTGATGCTCTTCAACCTTCAAATGTTGGTTATATGTTACAAAAATCCTAGGTTTCTTTTTTCCCCTCTTTCCCTTCTACACCGGAAACTTTGAATGATCCTTTATGCCTGGATTGTGTAAGGGACAACAGAACCCCGTCTCAATGACTGATGCAACTTGCCAATAGAGTCATCAACAGCCTTCCTTCATGCTATCATTCTGTGCCTCAACTTACTGATAGCTGTAAATTTACTCTTCATACGTGTATTGTTTAAATTTATTTTTACTCCTCTCATATATTACACCCCAACTGCAGTTCCTATTCTTTTCCCACTCCCAAGTCTCTTCCCCTCACCAACCTTCCCTCTCCCAGAGATCCACCCCACTCAGTCTCCCCTCAGAAAGGAACAAGCCTCCCAGGGACATCAACCAAACATAGCATAATGTACCACTATAAGACCTGGCACATACTATTAGATGAAGGCTGAATAAGGCAACCCAGTAGGAGAAAGAGGTAGCACATGCAAGCAAAAGAGTAAGCAACTGGGCCCTGTTCCCACTGTTAAGAACCCCACAACTACACCCAGCTACTCAGTCATAACATATATGTAGAGGACCTTAGGTCAGACCCCTACAAGCTCCCTGATCTCTGTGAATCCCCAGGAGTCCCAATGATTGAATCACAAGGCTAATTCTAATGTGTTGCCCAGGTGGGGTGCATGCCTGGTGAGGGGTGAGACCAACTTTCCGAATGTGTGTGTGTGTGTGGAGGGGCTTCATTTCTCTCCTGAGGGATGAACAGCACAGCATAGTTCTAATATATCCCTGTGGTAAGACAGGTCATGGACATCATCAAGATCCCAATTGCAGTAGGACCATGGACCCAAACAGGACTCTTGGCAGCAACTCAGGCAGGATATCCCATGGCCCAGATGTGTATGTCCCTAGAAGCAGCATGGATCTTAGGCACCGACAAGATCTTAGATGGCTGACCAGACTCTGGGAATCTGTAGAGCCCTCGGTGGTAACAGGAGCTCCAGACCCTGGCTGCTACATGGCTACATCATATGCCTAGTTTTAAAATCTTGTCTTCTATAGGATTTAGAGTCAATGTGCCCTTTAAAGTACAATGTTTTCAAGAAAGGTTCTATACATCATCTAAAAATGCTGTATTTGTATAGTAAATGTTTAGAAAATGATAAACATTTAATAATATTTTTCAACTAAATGTTAGATGTGCTGAGATATATTATAGTTTTGGGATTATATATTTAAAATTATCATTGTATCAGACTTTCATATAAAAATGCCTTTTTTGTTGTATTTTTGAGACAGGGTCTCTCTGTGTTATAGTCCTAACTGTCCTGGAACTAGCTCTTGTAGACCAGGCTGGCCTCAAACTCATAGGGGTCCGCCTGCCTCTGCCTCCTGAGTGCTGGGATTAAAGGCATAAACTACCACCACCTGGCTAAACTGCCTGTTTTCTTATATTTCTAGTTTGGTTAGGGAAACAGATTTTCCTTAGATTGCTGCCTTCCTTACTTCTCAATTGCTGTATAAAGCACTGAAATTTACTTGAGGATGAATATCTTGATTTTACATCGCAAGTGAGTCTGTTACAGGGGGAAGATAGGTCAAGAACTAAAAGAACTATAAAGGCATGCTGTGTATTGGCTCATTTTCCATGCCTTGCTATGTTTACTTTTATATAAAACCCAAGATCCCTTGCCCAGGGGTGGCGCTGCCCACAGTGGGCTGGGTGCTGACAGATAAAATATCCTTCAAGGAAATAAACCACAGAGTTGCCTATAAGCCAATCTGACAGAGTCAGTTCCTTAATTGAGATTCCCTCTTTCTTGATATGTCTAGGTTTATGTCAAGTTGCCAAAAGCTAACACATTAGCGAGTCTTTATTAAAGAGATTGGCTATTCAAATAGTAGATTGATCAATGAAAACCCGCCAAGTTAATAATCAAGAGTTAGATATCTTCACTAGACTGGAGTGCTGTAAAAACAGTAGTATAAGAAGCTAAACTTGTAATGCTTTCTACCTCTCCATTTCCCTGACCCATAGTCCCTCTCTCCTCCCTTTCTTTCTTAACCTTCCTTCCTTATTTTTCCTAGAGTTAAGTTTTCTATCTTTTTTTAATCCTATACTCAGTGTGTACACTTCTGTCCACAACGTTGTCACTTTCCGTATAAAGAAGAAACTCTGTAATAGGTCAAATTTTATGTGTTAGTGTATCAATTTAAAAGTTTTATTTTAAAAAGAATAATGTTCCACTTGTAGTCCTTTCAAGGGCTTTAATCCCATCACATTTAAGGGAGAAGTCTTCAGTTAAATGTTTACCATTTTCCTAACTCATAACCTATAATAGTAATCTATTTTCTCTCTTACTTTAGGCAATCCAAAAGTTGTAAGAACTAACACTCTTAATCAACTTTTATGTATTTATAAAAGTTATGCCTTGTACTTCTTAGGATAGACACCAGTGACTGACTCAAACCACATTTCACAATATTTCAAAAATGATTTTTCTATAATGTTAGGTAAGGACGCTCAGAATGCTGTGGTGCAGGAACATTAACGGTGCCATGAATTGCAGCCATTCTCAAGTCTTTAACAGGGCTAGTTAACTAATTACATGAATCTATGTGTGTGTAGGCAGAGGGTAGACTTCAGAGGACAACTAGTAGGAGTCTTTCTCTTGGGGCTCGGGCTGAGTTGAAGTGCAAGTGTTGGAGAAGACCAAGATGATACCCATTGGATGGATAAGAAATGAACTTCCAAGGATGTGAGCCCACCCACACTCCCTGGATAGCACAGACAAGGATTTGTAATTGAAAGTGAGCTTTCTAACTGGGCACCTTCTGCATCCTCAGTAGGTGGTGCTACATTTCCTTACTTGTTTTTTCCTCCATGTCTCCACAGATTTTTTTTTGTCACTATTGTTCTTGTGGGCTTAGTTATACATGTGTCATGTATCACAACCACTTAATCAATGCTACACAGTAAAATTTAGTGAAGTTGAAGTAGAGCAGATGTCAGCACAATCAATTTGAGAATGTTTCATCACTCAGAAAGAAAAAATCCTGCTTAGTAGCACCTTCAGTCTCCACTCTTCCGTGCTGTCAGGCTTCATCTAACTCTAGACTATCAGGAATCTATTAGTTTGTCTCTATGAAGATACCTCTTATGGACATTTCATGTAACATAAATATACAATAGCTAACCTTTTCCCCGTCTTATTTCATTTTGCATGGTGTTTTCAAAGTTTATCTTTGGTATCACATTTTGTTTAGCTTTCAAATGTTGATGGAGACTGTTGGCTTCCATGGACTGTATGTCTTAGCCACTGTTTTACTGCTGTGAACAGACACCTGGGCCACAGCAATTCTCATAAAGAAAATACTTTTAATTGGTTGACTTACAGTTTAGAGGTTTAGCCCATCATCCTCATGGCAGGAAGCACGGCAACATGCAGGTAGACATGGTCCTGGAGAAACAGCTGACGGTTCTACATCTGGATTTGCAGGCAGTAGACATAACAAAAGGCTCTGGGCCTGGCTTGTGTTCAGGAAACCTCAAACTCACCACTGTTAGTGACATACTTCCCCCAACAAGGCTACGCTCACACCAACAATGCCGTAGTTCCTAACCTTTTCAGATAGTGCCACTATGTGATGACAAAGCATCAAATCTACCAACCTGTAAAGACCATCTTTCAAACAACCACACAATAGATAGCACTTCTATAAAGTTTCTTTTAAAAATTCTATGGTTTCATATATTAATTTCTCTTGGAATGGTTTGGCTGCATAGTGAACATTAATGCGGCTAGCCATTGCTCTATGTCGTCATGATTTTATATACATATGAGACTGTTTAAATAATGGCAGACATATTTCATAAAAATATCCACAGGCAAAGAATAAGGGCAATTTCTAAAAAATAAAAAGCCAACGTGCTCACAAATTTAAATCATAAGAAGAAAATATATGATGTGCAGCAAGAATAGGATATTTTGCTATACAAATTTTAAAAAAACATAGACAGAAAATTGAGAGTATTCTCTTTCTAAAATGAACATCCCAATTTAAAGATAATACAAAAGGAAACATGATGTAAGTGGAAAACTTAATGTCTAAACAGCAAACTGAAAATGAGAGTGATCGGGGGGATGGGCTGTTACAGATGACACAGTACACAAACAGGCACAGAAAGCCACCAGCACATCAACTGTGTTTTCTCAAAACCCTCAGTAGATGGGGAGCAGGGCCATCTCATTATATGGAGTCATCACATAAGCAAGGAATTCCGTACAAAGTGGAAGGTAATATCAGCCTAATATCAAAATTTGGTGCGGAAGAATTGTCTGTATTCTGTCAATCATGTCTTAAATAAATGCTGATTGGCCAGGCAGGGAGTATAGGTGGGAAAACCAGACAGGAAGTAGAGGTGAGAACAGGAGAATTAGAGGAAGCAGCAAGCTTCCCTGGCATTCCTGTGCAAACCACCAAGGAAGCAGGATGTGTCCCTGTCCCAGCTGAGAAAAGGTACCTGCCATGTGCCTGGCATGGATGGGAACAATGGGTTAATATAAGTTATGGGAGCTGGTAGGAAGACTGAGATAATGGGCCAATCAGTTAATAACCTAATGTAGACTCTCTGCTATTTCTTTGGGGTTTGCCGGCTGTGGGGTACCAGGAAGGCAGAAACCCCAATGAGCCAGCCCTCATGTTACAAAAATTTCCCAAGGAGAAAGTTTGAGAGCTCCTGATGGAGCTTCATTCTAATTGTAACTAACAGGAAGTTACACACGCTGTACACACTGAACATGCTATGGGTCAGGGAAATAACTTCCTGTTGTGGATTGCCTCCCGTAAGAGTTTTTTTGATAGCTACAAAATTTATAAATACTCTTGGCTACTGAGTGTAATTTGCCTGTATTTTAATCAAGATGATCCTGTTATGTTTTTCAATCTTTTTTTGTTTTGTTTTTTGTTTTGTTTAGTTTTGTTTTTACCATGTGGTGGTCACTAATTGGTCATGCTCAATTTTAGCTACTTTTACTTTGTATTTCCCTAAACCTGAATCCTTGCCTTAATAATGGGAAATATTATTAAATTTTCAGATAAAAAAAAATAAGCAACTCTTCAAGCCAAAGTTGCATACTTTCTGCTAAAGCCAAAAAATAACGACAAAATTAGGTTGTGTAAGTAATGAAACAATGCTTATCGTGCGGCTTTTTCAGATTCTTCAAAAATATTTTTTGTTAATTACTTGATGTATTTTCCATATTTCCCATTGTTGCTGTACAATACTAGATTCTTCTTGAGCTAAAAAATTGAGATGTTTAATAATTTTAACATCAATTATAAAATACTTCCAAGAAAACCAAACCCACAAAATTATTCAAATGTGATTGAAATAATTTTGATTTACCTGGCTTAGCATTACTGAATCCACAGCAGCAGCATTTTTCATAAAGTTGAGCATGAGAATATGTCATTTGTTTATGAAATGTTGCAGTTAATAAGCTTCATATACATCATGCTCACAGTGGGTAACATCTCTCCTTAGTGTGATGTCTTTTTCAAATATCTGGAACAATACTGAAAGAAAATTGTCAACTAAAGCCCCCACTTTCCTTTAATTTTTTTATTATACACATCTCTCTTTTCAATATCACATTTTATTTTTCTTGCCACATTTTTGAATCTTCATGGGTATTGCTTAACTTTCCTTGGTTTTGACAGCCTTTATTTTTAATATTAATTCCAATGGGCAGTTAAATTGTCTATAATTAGTTTTTTACCATGATGCTTCAGAGTTTTACACATAACGCAATCTGTAAGTCTCTCAATTACCAAATACTTTTCTTTACATACTGTTTCACTTTTATCCAGAAAGAATGCTTCTTAATAATATTGACAGTTTTGAAATAAACTACTTAGATATTTTATAGAATGCTTCACAAATGTTGAGCATCCGTTATTTCTCACATTATTGCTGTTCATGGCAAAAAGAAAGAAAATGGGCATCATTCCTAGTATACTACACCCAGGGATAACCCCATAGAGGTAAAATGGGTATCATTCCTAGTATACTACACCCAGGGATAACCCTATAGAGGCTTCAGTGTTTCCATCCTTGGTCCATGGTCCATAAATCACATCTGGTAAAACTGAGGAACATTTAGGAGCCAGAGCTCTACAGGAGGAAGTAGATCTTGGAAGTAGGGGCTAACATCATTCCTAACTGGCCTGATCATATTTCTATAGAATATAAGCCAACTTAACTGCTCACGGCTTACATTGTTGCTCCTCAGCTATTCAGTTTCACAGCTAATTAATTTAAAAAATTAATTAATTAATAAGAAGAAAATTAGCTGAAACACACACGAGGCCCAATCCCACTAAATACCATCCCAGTGCTGAGTCGGTTTACAATGCTGACTATGGGGATGAACTTAACCTCATAAAATATACGAATAAATGCAAACACCTCATGTCTATGTTTACATTTATTCGTATATTTTGTAGCCCTATAGTAGTAAGATGTGAGTTACAAATGGAGTTGTAAATTGAATAAGCATGAATGTAGAAAGCATAATACAAATGAAATTAAATATAAAGTTGAATCAAATGTCATTAAATGATTTGATACAAATGTTTAGAGTTTGTGCTGAATTGTTCTCTGAGTCATGGAGAGGTCTTTTCAGTACATTATACTTCAGTTTTCTTTCAGGTGATCCCTTAATGGAATTGAAAGTGTGGCATAGGCAAATCCCAAACCCCCATGTTCTCACAAAAGAAGAGAAGAGAACATAGGAACACATAATTTTCAGGGGCTTTTTGGGCTTAGCAAAGATTCCACTGTTCTGTTAGTGTTAGAAATCATACTTGTCCTGCTAACCAAGTTCCTTTGGAATTTCACTAAGTGATCATGAGATTAATAGATACAGTGTGATTTAATTTTACTTACATTGTTTTCATAGGCAAGCATTTGCAGACTTGAAGAAAGTCTCATTTCTTTCTAGTCTATACAAAATCTACTTTCTAGTCTAGACTATATGACATCTATACCTTAGAGCTCAATGTAGGAAGGAAAAAAAATAGTGCAAGTTTTAATGGCTAAGCTGCTTGCCCTGGCATGCCTTTCATGGTTCACAAAAAAATTGTATTTCACATGATGCTGGCTCTTTCCTTTACGGTTAAATAACACTTTTCATCAATGCAAGAACAAGCAGAGACACTTTAGTCAAAACCATAGCTCAAGAGATTCCACATACACAAAAGTTAAAGGTTTCAGAATCGGTCCCAAATACCTTGTACATTTTTTCAAGTTATAAATTATGCTCCATTTTCCCTATTAAAAATATGTTTTGATCGTGTTGCACAATTAAATAGGTTCCAAAACCAGATTAACTCCAACAGTCACTTGTAAGTTCAAGAGGTCGCTTACCCATTGCCTTTTGAGGATTTTTCTGTTCTGACATTTAGTTAAGGGACCTTTATTTTTCCTCAGTATCATATACTTCGATTTGTATATGGGAATTCTAGCATGTCATACCTTCAATCATATGCTCATGCTTTAATATCTACAGACACAGGATCTACTAAAACAGTGTAGTTTTTTCATCAGAATTAAGCATACTTCTTAACACTCCTGGATAACATAGCACATGGCAGATTATACATTCACTTGTGTTGTTTCTTACAGAGAAGGGAATAATTTGCAAAGTTTTTGTGGCCTTGAATATATGGCAGTATTTTTAAATACAGTGAAACCACTGGCTTCTCTTTCCTATTACTTAGAAAAATCATTTCTTTATGTTGATTTCTACTGAAGGTTAAGTGTCGTTTTCTCACAAAGTAATGTTTAAAATGGGAGTACAGAGAAGTCAAGTAAAACTTAACAATTTATAAGAAAAGGCAAATACAGCTACAAAAATGCCATTTTTATTAATTTCTGCAAAAACAGTGTTTCATATCTTCCTCATATACGTAAGTATTTTTGTATCTGAAATTCTACCCAACAACTTAACAGCATCTAGTGGGCAGAATAACTCTAGTAACTGTAGGTGACTATAGACAATTCACTGGCATGCATGCACAACCCTTGACATCAGCGTTAGGACAGAAAGTGAAGAAGGAAAATGACAACAGAAACATATAGCATGCCTTTGTCCAATTGTTAAAAAAATCATTGTTTTTTGATGAAAATGTAAGAATTCAAACGCAGCTTTGCATGTTATAGAATTATATCAAATAAAAGAAATGTACAGGTTCATTTGTGTGGAGATTAAATTATCATCATAATATCCTAGGTGCTTTGCATTGTTGGGAAATATTAGATTAGCTAGGCAAAGATGTGTTACATTTGTTTAGGCTGCATTTGCCTAACTATGTAAAGATATATTGCTTAGGCTGTCTGAGACACCTGATTAATCTAATAAAGAGCTAAATGTCCGATAACTATGCAATAGAGGGATAGGTGGAACTGGCAGGCAGAGAGAATAAGAAGAAAGAATGATGAAAACATAGGGAGAGATACCAGGGCCCAATCAGCCAGACACAGAGGAAGCAGAAAAGTAAGACATACAGAATGAAAGAAAGGTAAAAATTCCAGATGAAAAATGTAGATGAAGAAAAACACATTAAGAGCTAGTGGGACAAGCCTTAACTAAGGCCACACATTCATAACTAATAATTCTCTGTGTCATCATTTGGGGCTGAAAGCCTGCTACATTACAAGTTTATGTTTTTGAATATGTATAGGAGTTCCTTCTGTTTTTGTGTTGCTTTCATTGGTTAATGAATAAAGAAACTGCCTTGGCCTAGTTGATAGGGCAGAACTTAGGTAGGCGGGGAAGACAGAACTGAATGATGGGAGAAAGAAAGGCAGAGTAGGGGAAAGACACCATGGAGATGCCAGAGACAGATGTGCCGAATCTTTCCCAGTAAGCCACTGCCACGTGGCAATACACAGATGAAAAGAAATGGGTTAAACTGAGATGTAAGAGTTAGCCAATAAGTAATTAGAGCTAATGGGCCAAGCAGTGTTTTAATGAATGCAGTTTCTATGTGGTTATCTCAGGACAAACAAGCAGGCCCTCTCCCTTGCAACGAAGGTGTGTGCATGTGTGTGTGTGTGTGTGTGTGTGTGTGTGTGTGTGAGCACACATACTTTTTTTAGTCTTTCATTGGTTATGTTTGTAAGTTAGCCCTCAGTAGCTCCCCCTGTCCCAGGATGTCAATAGGATACATTGCAAATGAACTCCCATGGAGAGTTCTTCCCCAGGGACAAAATTTATTAACAAAGATGGAGAAACTTTAGGAGATACACCCTGAGTCTGTCAGTGAGTGACTCTCTTCCACATTACAATAAACTGAAAAAAAAAAGTAGATCTGGGAACAAGGCAGAATAAGCTTTGATAGCTTCTGTTTTTATGACTCAATAGCTCTGCAGCTATAATTCCTACTATCAATATACGTTTTCCCTGAATGTGTGTGCCATAAATCCACACATTGCAAGTTTACTACTAATAGCTAATTGAGACTGAGCAGGGATGTTTTCTGGAAGAAGAAGTGTGTACGGAGTAGCACTCTGGTGTCTCAGAATTGTATTTTAGACCGTGAATTCTGACAGCGTGCCTATAAGATGGCTGCACCGCAGTTAAAACATGTCCTAGAGCCAGGCGGTGGTGGCGCACGCCTTTAATCCCAGCACTTGTGAGGCAGAGGCAGGCAGATCTCTGTGAGTTCAAGACCAGCCTGGTCTACAAGAGCTAGTACCAGGATAGGATCCAAAGCCACAGAGAAACCCTGTCTCAAAAAAACAAAAAACAAATAAACAAACAAAAAACATGTCCTGGTCATCTAGGGGAGCAGGAACATCTTAAAAATCCAGTGTGCTAAACTGTACTTCTCACAAACTAAGGTAAATATCTGGGAATGGTCTTTCCTGAAAACATACATATAGGTAGCAACACGTACTGACTGAGTATTTATATTTAATTATATACATATATGCAAATAATTTTAGTCAAAAAAAGAACCCATGAATATGAGATTGGGGAAGGATATATAGGAGGGTTTGGATGGAGAAAAGGAAAGGGAAATATGTTGTAATCAAATTAAAAACTCAAAAAGAACAATAAAGAAAGGGACAAACAAGTGAAAAGTGAAAGCATGTAACTGTGACATGTTTTCCCAGCCACAAATCATATAATGCTCTAATGCCATTAGTCTCAGATCATCACATAGAATTCTACATGAAACTCTCTTCAGAAATCACATGGGAAGTTCACTAAGACGTGTATATGTATGTGTGTGTGCATGTGTGTGTTCTAGTTTCACTCCCTTCTTGTAGCAAATACTGTGATTAAAGCCACTTAGATGTTACTTTGCTTGTCTTTCTATGTCAAGGAGCATCACCAGGAGATGTCAGGCCGGGAACCTGAGAAACTTGAAACAGAAGCCATGGAAGACACTGCTTCCTGCCTTGCTTGCTGCCGGCTCACACTTGGCAAGCATTTTCATACAGAGCAGGACTGCCCATGCCTACCGTGTAATGTATATACATAAATATGTGTGTGTATGTATTTGGGATATATGATATATATTATATCAATTAACAATCAAGGCACTGTTTCTTTTTCAATATAGGGGTGGACAGAATCAACACAATGAAATCTGGGGGGCTGGAGAGATGGCTAAGCAGTTGGGAGCACTGAATGCTCTTCCAGCGGACCCGGGTTCCATTCCCAGCACCCACATGGCAGCTCACAACTGTCTGAAGATCCAGTTCCGGGAGATCTGACAACTTCACACCAATGCACATAAAATAAGGTTAAATAAATCATGACAAATTATAAAAAAATGAAATCTGTATGAAAATCTCATGTGAAGACCCATTACTTTGTAAGCTAATTTATCAACAAAAATATTCATAAGGTATAATAAAATTAAAAAGGAAAGCTAAAAATAAATAAAGCCAGAGTCAGTGGATCAAAGTTTCTAAGGAGATCCATTAACTTAGAATTTTTTTATAATGATATGGTCTTTAAAAATAAGGTGGAATGAAGATATTATCAGATAAATCAGTGTTGACACTGTTTGTCATAAAGTTTGTACTAGAAAGATTATAGAAGCTACTTCATACTGTTGGGTTAATAATAAAAAAGAAATTCAGGCTTTCCAGAGTAATGAAGATCACATAAAAAAAATCTAGACAATGAATACATTGTTCTTCATTTTAAAATGCTTTAATAGAACAGCTCTGGTTGTCCTGGAACTCACTCTGTAGATCAGGTTAACCTTGAACTCAGAGAGGTCCACCTGCCTCTGCCTCCTAGGTGCTGGGATTAAAAATGTGCACCACCACTGCCCAGCAAGATAATTCTTTCTGCAAATGACCACTTTAAAATCTGGCTCAGGCAAGTCATTAATAGAGACTCACTTTTAGAGATTTTACTCTGTGCCTACCTGGCAATTGAAGCTCCCTAGACATATATGCTATGCATATTACACTGCTTATTGTTAGATATATCTCAAAATGTCATATTTTGCACCAATTAATGGAGATAGGCATAGAAATAATGCAATATGCCAATCTATTAGAATAATAAAGTTTCATGTTAAAACGGAAACAAATGTCCAGGACTCCCCTGACACTGGTGAATGGACGTGGGGGTGCTACTGACATCTAGTGGACAGAGGCCATCGATGCTGCTGATCATCCTACAGGGTACAGGAAAGAACCCCCTCAAATAACCAGGATGGCAGCACTCTTGCGGTTCAGTCACACCAGCAGAAACACAGCTATCACAGCTAAAGCTAAACCACAGAGAAAAGGTCTCTTTGAGGAAGTTGTCATTAAGCAAAAATGCAAAAAGTATGGTACAACCAAAGAAGTATAGAATAAAATGGACTTTGGTATCTAAGAGAGAAATTCATCCAGAGTCTGGCTGTAGTGAAAATTCTGAATTCCATTAAAACAAGAGTTAGAAATCCCTTGACAGTTCTTAAAGAGAAAGATTATCTGATTAAGTATATATTTCAATAAAATTGCCATACTTAATGTGCTTTTAATGCAATGTGAAATTAAAAAGCCAGCAGAATTGAGCATAATGAGCTTAGTGACAGATGAAGTTACCTGGGCACACGGTGGCGTAGCAGCGTTGAAGCAAAGTCAAGAATTCCTGTAGATGTTTGTGAGGGGAACTGTAAGATTTAGTGATTGACTTGCATGCTATGTTCACACCGATAAACCACGTTATTTAAGAATATGTGGGGTGGGCCATATTCATGTTTGAACTAGGTGTAGCTCAAGTTTAGAAAAGTTAAAGGGATATGTCAGGCACACTGCGTTCATAAACCTGAATCTGCACATTAAATGTCAAACGTGCAAGTGCAAACACTGGAGTAAAATTCAAAGACGTTTGTTCAAGAGAACCTTCTAGAAAAATGAACAGCTTGTTGTCATTATAAGAATAAATGTGACCACGTAGGACAGGGTGAGAGTAAAGAACAGACGTCAATAAATCAGGCCTAAGAATTTTCAACATTTGCGGTTTTAGGGTTGTGGGATGGGAGGGAGTTAAATGTGAAAATATCTGCATCAGATAAAGTACATGGAGGAGGCCATGGCCTGCAAAGAACAAAATGAGGACATCTCAAATGAGACAGGTGTAAGCTCCTGACCTAACCTGAGGGCTTTAGTAATTACAAAATCTTTCATTAGAATTTCCTCTTGTGATTTGCGGATGTATCTGAGTCATAAAGTACCTGCCTAGAAATCTGCATCAGGTTCATTTGAGAATAGGTTGATTGATGTATCCTATCGAGATTTGGCCAGAAAGAAAATATGCCAGATAAATGGGAAAAATAGAAGGTGTGTAATTTTAATGTTGAGATCATTGTTTTTAATAATGAGAAATTGTGAGCTGGTAGATTAGGTCAGGCAGAATTTCTTTTCTCAACACACATGTAGAATCATAGTGCTAAGACAAAAACTGGTACCAGTATAAGAGACCGGCTCTCACATGATGGATACTACTTTGAAGAGAGCCTTCTGCTCAAACGGGAAAGGTCTATTTAATGAGTGACAGTGTGTGTGGTGACTGATGAGAAAATGGAGAAGCCCAATCATGATGATGCCTGGACATGAGACGCTCTGTCATCTAACTAGATGTGAAAAATCTCAAATCTTTGCTGCATAGAAACAGCCTGTACTTTTGCCTCCAGGATTTCCATTAATCAGGGGAAAATATGAAAACTTCTATGCATTACTATAAAATACACAAATAAAATTTCTATACTATATGGATACCGGTGGGAAAAGATTGAAAGAGTCTAGAAACACCAAGGCACAAACAAATTTTATAAATATTTGCATGAATTAAAAAAATCAAAACACTTTGGAAAAGAGATTTTTGTAAAGTAGTCATTCTCATTTGAGAACATAAAACTTAGATTTTAATAAAAGAAGTGACACATGATAATTTCAAGATTATTTCTCTCGTTATGAAATCAACGTGAAAGCTAGGAACCAAGAATAAACAGGAAGGAAGTTTATAGAATCTTTCATATGATGAAAATATTGCAATGAGATTATATGGGTAAAATTAGAAGATCTCACATAAAGTTATAGAGAAATCTAACAGATAGGTAATTCATATGCTCGAAAGGTATTGAGGAATGAGTTATGAATGTTATAGTGCTGACAAAATGCAAGAATCTATATGCCAGTGAGGATAGTGGCTCCAGATAGTGACCTGCAGGAGAAGTAAAGTCTACTGACCCTCCTAAGTAACATAATCTCATATTTTTGTATTAAGGAATACACCCACATGTGCACACACACATAAAAATAATTAAAGTGGAGAAGAAGAGACCATAAAAGTTAATGAAGATACAAGAAAGATAATGAAGGGATACAAGGAAGGGATTGGAAGAGGGTAATGGAAGGGGGAAATGATGTAACTATATTACAATCTCAAATTTTAAAAAGAAAGGAAGAAAGGGAGGGAAGAGAGAGACAAAGAGAGAGAGACAGAGATAGATAGTAGATAGAGAGAGGGGGGAGAGAGAGAAGCACACTATGCAGAAATTATGGAAAGCTGGCATAAAGAAGACTTTTATAGAACCCCAAGAAAAATATCATCAAAACAGTGGCTCACTTTTCAGCAGCAGCAGTGAGAGCCAAAAGGCAAAGCAATAATTTTATCAGGGTTCAGGATATAAACAACTGTTGACCTAGAATCACTCAGCCACAGAAATTATCTCTATAAAGTTAAGATGAAATAAATACATTCCAGAAGAGGAAAAACTGAGAAGGTTTAACACGATTCTATTTTCATCAAAGGAACTCATAAAGGTTTGCTTTGCCACAGAAAAATATATCTCCAGTAAATGTCTCAGGGCACGGACAATGATGAAGACTCAATGCGAGCCTCATGGTAAATACAAATAAACATTTTACTTTTTAATGGAAACAATGCTTTTCTAATTGTTCTAATATAAAATAATTTAGTATATATAGTTTCAGGAAGAAGTATGTGTATTGAAAGAACACGGCAACAATGAAGATATAATTCCACATTCATTAAAGACGTACTATGTCCAGCAAGCTGATAATATGTACATTACAAAAAATAAACCTATTTGCCAATCCAAAATCATAACAAGAAATAGCTAAGAAAACTAATATGCAGATAGTACATCAATCCAGAAGTTGCAAAGAAAATGAAACCATAATAACTAGAAATAATAATGCTTTAGAAACAATTGAGAGTCATAGCAGTCAAGGCACCCACTAAATGTTCCGCCCAAATCCAATTTTAAGTTCTTTCTATGTTGTCGGCAGACAAGCCAACTCTATTTCCCAAGCCTCTGCCATGTTGGGAGGGATGGCAAAACTCACAAAACCATCCAGCTTCTTCCTTATCTCACTTATGCATCATTGGTCCCTTCTTCCCATCAGTAATGTTTCATAATAAATTATTTAAATATACATTATTACGCATTCTAGAAAGCTTGGGTTTTAATATATGTGTTTCAAATGAAGTATGAAAACATTTGAAGTTGGTTACAAAACTTTCATCAGTGAAGATAGGGATCCTTGAGACTCTCTGGGCACAAATTTGAAATACCATTGTTTAAACCTAACTCATGGAAAAATGGGATGACAGTGTCTGAAACAATGGCTAGACCAAGACAAGTATTGGCTCAAGATTGTAAAAAACTTAGGAAGAAAATGATAAACAGAAAATAAAAAGATAAAATACCTCTTCTCCCTTCTACCCCTCCCTTTCACCTACCCCCTCCCCCAATCCCTACCTCCACCCCCATCCCCACTCCCATGCTTCCGAGTCAAAATGACAAAGCTCAAGAAGTAATAAAGTGAGGGGAATCTGATAGGGAGCTACATCTCCTGAAAAAATGGTCAGGGTAAATTCCAGAAATCAGTCCTAATACCTGACTCTATCTACTGACAACACAAACTGGTTACAGTAAATGCAATACCTAGAAGGATATTATGAGAAATTGAAGTGTCTGGACAAGCTCCACCAACACCAATTGGAAGAGCAGGTAAGTAACTAGTCTCCCAACTGAACTGCCTAATTTTAAGGCCCTAAACCCCAAAGCATACCCTGTGCCCCTCCCCCTTCCCATCTCAACCCCAGCAAAGCAACTGGGCACTGCTAACACCTCTCGAAGAACCCCACTGCTCTGGTGCACACCCCAGCTGCTGGCCAGAAAGTGTGAGACCTGAAGGCCGGCCACAACACCAGTGTTGACACCCACTGGACTCTGTTTCCATAAGACCCGTTCTGCCACCCATCCCACCTATCCAATCATTTTTCCTGGGCCACCCATCCCCCACGACCTCAGCAGACCCTAAAGGTCCAAATACCACCCACACCAATTGAAAGAACAGCAGCCCCTCTAGTGGCAAACTACCTATACCAGATGGAAGAACAGAGAAGTAAAGACCTGTAAGAACACATCCAACAACATGAAGGGAATATGGTTCTAGGAGACTCAGCAGTCCTGCCACAGCAAGACCTGAATATCCCAACACAGATAAAGCAGAAGAAAATGACCTTAAATAACTTTATATAGATGACAGAGGCTTTAAACAGGAAACAAAAAAACTCCCTTAAAGAAATCGAGAAAAACGGCAAACAAAAAANAAACAATGGCTAGACCAAGACAAGTATTGGCTCAAGATTGTAAAAAACTTAGGAAGAAAATGATAAACAGAAAATAAAAAGATAAAATACCTCTTCTCCCTTCTACCCCTCCCTTTCACCTACCCCCTCCCCCAATCCCTACCTCCACCCCCATCCCCACTCCCATGCTTCCGAGTCAAAATGACAAAGCTCAAGAAGTAATAAAGTGAGGGGAATGTATCTGATAGGGAGCTACATCTCCTGAAAAAATGGTCAGGGTAAATTCCAGAAATCAGTCCTAATACCTGACTCTATCTACTGACAACACAAACTGGTTACAGTAAATGCAATACCTAGAAGGATATTATGAGAAATTGAAGTGTCTGGACAAGCTCCACCAACACCAATTGGAAGAGCAGGTAAGTAACTAGTCTCCCAACTGAACTGCCTAATTTTAAGGCCCTAAACCCCAAAGCATACCCTGTGCCCCTCCCCCTTCCCATCTCAACCCCAGCAAAGCAACTGGGCACTGCTAACACCTCTCGAAGAACCCCACTGCTCTGGTGCACACCCCAGCTGCTGGCCAGAAAGTGTGAGACCTGAAGGCCGGCCACAACACCAGTGTTGACACCCACTGGACTCTGTTTCCATAAGACCCGTTCTGCCACCCATCCCACCTATCCAATCATTTTTCCTGGGCCACCCATCCCCCACGACCTCAGCAGACCCTAAAGGTCCAAATACCACCCACACCAATTGAAAGAACAGCAGCCCCTCTAGTGGCAAACTACCTATACCAGATGGAAGAACAGAGAAGTAAAGACCTGTAAGAACACATCCAACAACATGAAGGGAATATGGTTCTAGGAGACTCAGCAGTCCTGCCACAGCAAGACCTGAATATCCCAACACAGATAAAGCAGAAGAAAATGACCTTAAATAACTTTATATAGATGACAGAGGCTTTAAACAGGAAACAAAAAAAACTCCCTTAAAGAAATCGAGAAAAACGGCAAACAAAAAATTGGAAGAAATCAATAAATTCCTTAAAGAAAGCCAAGAAAAAGCAATCAAACAGGTAAAGGAAACAGTTAGAAATGGAAATAGAGACAACAAAGAAAATACAATCTGAGGGAATTGTGTAAATGAAAAATCTGGGTGGCACTACGATGCAAACACCTCCAGGAGAATACCAGAGGGGGAAGAGAGATTCTCAGGCATTCAAGATACGATAGAGGAAAGAGATTCATCAGTCAAAGAAAAGATTAAATCCAAAATGTTCCTTAACACAAACCGTCCAAGAAGTCTTGGGCAAGTTTAAAAGACCAATCCTAAGAACAATCGGGCTTGTAAAAGGGGATGCATTCCAGGTCAAAGGTGCAGAAAATGCATTCAACAATATCATAGAAGAAAACTCTCTCCCAACTAAAGAAAATATATCTGTGAAAGTACAGGAAGCTTACAGAACACAAATAGACTGAACCAGAAAAAAAAAATTCCTTCACCACATAATAATCAAAACGCTGAATATACAGAACAAATAAAGAATCTTAAGAGTTGCAAAGGAAAAGGCCAAGTAACATAAAGGCACAGAGCCAAGAAACAAATAGATATTTTGTTATGCATGCTGTTTCCTGTCTTGTGTATGCCTTGTTTTTAATCTAATATTCTGCTTAAGAAAGAAAAAAAGCAAATACTGAAATATATTCCTCATAATGAAATGTAGATTGAATGAGAAACATAACAAGCAATTAGAATGGAGACCTTAAAGACAGGGCAGGAAGTTCTACAAACATTTAGGGCTAAATATATCTAATACTTTTGTTGGTTCCACTGCTCAGGCCTAGTTTTAGTGGAGGATCTACCAGCGTCTCTCCTTCTCCCATAAAAGCAACATATATATTACCTAAGAATGGATTTTCTAGTTCAAACACTAACATTTTTGAAAAAAAATCCAAGATTGAACAGCAGTTGGCATGAACAGAAATAGGTTGGGAGTCCAGATGTTAAAAGAACAAGAAAAAACACAAAATATTTTTAAAGTAATCGAGAGGTATTCTTAATAACATAGAAGTCAAAGAATGATTCATAATGGGAATTGCATGGTTGCTTCATTTAACCTGATTTCTGAACGTGACCATATAAATTTTAATGTAGTAGTCTGGCTGTTCATTGTAGTACAGTACAGTTAAATGATATTACATTGGCTTAGCAAAAGTAAGAGCTACTTTTTGATTGCCAGACACATAAAAAAATAGAATAAAACTAGTAATAGATATGGATATGGTTGGAATCATGGAGATTATATACAAAAACAATATGTTTTATTAGATAACAAGAAAAGCTGAAGTTAATATTTAAAAATTTCAGGTTAGGAAAAGAGAAATTGGTGTTGGAGAGATGACTTGGCAGTTAGAAGAAATACTGTTCTTGAGGAGGAACCAAATTCAGCCCCTGAGGTAACACCTTGTAGCTAATAACCTCATGTAACCAACTCCAAAAGACCCGATGCAGCTGGGCGGTGGTGGCGCTCGCCTTTAATCCCAGCACTCGGGAGGCAGAGGCAGGCGGATCTCTGTGAGTTCGAGACCAGCCTGGTCTACAAGAGCTAGTTCCAGGACTGACTCCAAAGCTGCAGAGAAACCCTGTCTCGAAAAACCAAAAAAAAAAAAAAAAAAAAGACCCGATGCCTCCTGTCTTCATTGGCACCCACACTCTTGCACACATGTCCACAGAGAAATATATGGATACACCAGGTGTACACGTTTAAAAAAAATTGAAAAGTATGAGCACGTATTCACCTAGGTGGCATGCTTGCTTTGTAGGATGCCTTAAACCCGTGATACGCTCCCCAGAACTGCTTGTATTTGGATGTGGTAACATAGACCTGTAGTTCCAACACCAAGAAGTGGGAACAGAACTTTCAGAAGCTCAGTATCACCCTCTGCTAAATAAAGAGTGGGGCTATATAAAAGGTATTCTCAAAAAATTCAAGAAAGAAAGATAAATGGGCAATGTATATTTGTTATTAACAATGAAATAGTATTGGGTCTGTATGCCATTGAAAAAACAGAAGATGAATACAAAAAGTGAAATCACGTAAACATTTTAGACAATTAAAAATATCCAATAATCCCTTAATTAAATACTTGGTATTAGAAAATACTTAACTAGAAAAGAGATGACAACTCATAACAGATATCATTGGTATTCAAAGGGCAATGAAGAGATGTTACTAAAAACTCTGGGCATAAAAAATCTGGGCACATGATCAGACTTAAAATGGCCTAGTACCTCAAAGTCTACAAATGACATTAAGGGACTCATTTTAGGATTGGCAAGAGACTTGTCTCTAGAGGGGATCCCAGGTGTCCACAGGGATAACCCCTGCTGGATATTTGGGCATCAGAGGAGAGGGTGCCTGAACTGCCCTTTTCCCATAGTCACAATGATGAATATCTTGATCATCACCATAGAAATTTCGCCTGATGGATGGAGATAGAGTCAGAGACCCACATTCACATCAGAACAACGGACTGAGCTCCCAAGGTCCAGTCGAAGAGCAGAAGTGGGGAG
>JAQHUG010000004.1:3100350-3111316 GCA_028555095.1 Dicrostonyx torquatus
CCTTCTGTTTCTATTATGTAGAACACTTTGAGCAGTATAGGTATTAGCTCTTCTTGGTAGAATTCTGCACTAAAACCATCCGTCCCTGGGCTTTTTTTGGTTGGGGGATTTCTGATGACAGTTTTTATCTCCTCACAGCTTATAGGTCTATTTAAATTGCTTACCTTGTCTTGATTTAATTTTGGTAGATGGTATGTATGTAAAATATTGTCCATTTCTTTTACATTTTCCAATTTTGTGGAGTATAGGGACATAATGATTCTCTGATTTTCCTCAGTATCCATTGTTATAATCCCCTTTTCATTTCTGATCTTGTTAATTTGAGTGTTCTCTCTCTGCCTTTTGATTAGTTTGGATAAGGGTTTGTCAGTGTTGTTGATTTTCTCAAAGAACCAGCTCTTTGTTTCATTGATTCTTTGTATGGTTTTCTGTGTCTCTATTTTGTTGATTTCAGCCCTCAGTTTGAGAAATTCCAGTCTTATACTCCACCTGGGTGAGTCTGCTTCTTCTTTTTTTTTCTCTAGAGCTTCAGGGATGCTGTTAGGTCACTGATGTGAGTTTGCTTTGTTTTATTTATGTGTTTACCTAATGCTATGAATTTTCCTCTTAGCACTGCTTTCATAGGCTTGATATGTGTTGCCTTCATTTTCATGGTATTCAAAGAAGGTTTTAACTTCTTTCTTTATTTCTTCCTTGACACAGGGGTGGTTCAGTAGTTGACTGTTCTGTTTCCATGAGTTTTCAGATTTTCTTGTAGTAGTATTGTTGTTAAATTCTAACTTTACTCCATGGTAATCTGATAAGATGTAGTGGATTACTCCATTTTTATTTTTTATTTTTGTATCTGTGGGTATTTGCATCGTTACTGAGAATGTGATCAATTTTAGAGAAGGTTCCATGAGGTGCTGAGAAGAAGGTATATTCTTTTTTGTTTGGGTGGAATGTTCTATAAATGTCTGTTAAGTCCATTTGATTCATTACATCTGTTAGTTCTCTTATTTCTCTGTTAAGTTTCTGTTTGACCTGTTCATTGTCGAAAGAGGAGTGTTGAAATCTCCTACTATTAGTGTGTGGGGTTTGATATGTGATTTAAGTTTTAGTAATGACTCTTTTACATATGTGGGTGCTGTTGTAGGGGCTAGAAATTTAATTTCATGAATTATTAAGATCTGGAGTACTGTTGTATGCATTAACTATCCTTATTAAATTACAAAGTATACATACAAACTCATGAAAAGGGGATGGAAGAGATGGCTCAGCTGTTAAAGCATCTGACTTCTAAGCACAAGGACTTAAGTTCAGTCTGCAGAAATCACATGAGGAAGGCAGAATTTTGTGAGTTCAAGGCCAGTATGGTCTTCATAGTGAGCCCCCAAATAACTGGCATTTATTGCTCCAAAAAGCAAATGTTTACTTCCATAGATTATTAATTAAAAAGTGAACAGACAAATAGAGTCTCCAATTTTCTCTGGAATTTCACAAGTCAGGTATCCATTATCTGTATTTATTTCATTCTTTATATCTACTAAGCTAGGGTTAGTCCTCTAACTCAAATTTCCAACCATTTACACGATCCTCTGATACCAATTTCTGTCCAAGCTTGTTTTTGGTTGTAGCAATAATAATAAAAACCCAGAGACAGTAATTGGGGTTCTACTAAAAAAACAGAAAAGCAAAGCAGTCAAGCCACTAGAGAAGTCTTACCTCTACCAAGGCTGCGTGACTAAAGACTAAGCATACTAAACAGACTAAGCAGGCTGAAACTCCCTCTGCTCCCATTTTGTAATCCCTTTAGTGCTGGAATTAAGGGTGTATGGCTCCCTAGTACTGGATTTGTTTCTGTATTGATCTTGTGTAGACCAGGGTGTCCTTCAACCCACAAAGATCCATCTGCCTCTGCCTTGCAAATCCTGGGATAAAAGATGTGTGCCAACACTGCTTATCTTTGCCCTTCTGATAATCAGGCAAGATTTATTTATTAAAGCAAAAATAAAGTATCACTATATTTTGTTTCTATTAAACATGTAACTAAAATCCACTCATTGGAGCCAAGAGTTTATTTGGCTCACAGATGACAGTCCATCATTGAAGGAAGTCACAAAAGGATCTCACGGCAGGAATCTGAAGACAAGAACTGAAACAGAAACTGTGGAGGACTACTGCTTACTGGCTTGTTTCCCAGGGCTTGTTCAAGTTTCTTTCTGACAGATATTAGGCCCATGTGACAAGAAATAGTACCATTCACAATAAACCTCCTACATCAAATAGCAATGAAGAAAATGCCCTGAAGACATACACCGAGGCCAATGTGATGGACGCAATTACTCAGCTGAGGTTTCTTCGCCACAGGTGTGTCAAGTTGACAACCAGGACATCATATGTCCCCAGTTCCTGCATCTTTTTGTTCACAGTCACCTTTATCTCCAGTTCCAGAGATCCCAACTCTCTCATCTTACATCCATGAGTACTTGTGATTTGTGGTATGATGTAAGGAAGGCAGCTTGTTGGTCCCTGGCTGCTCAGCCCTGAATTAATTACAAAGAAACTGTATTAATTAAATCACTGCTTGGCCCATTAGCTCTAGCTTCTTAATGGCTAACTCTTACATCTTAATTAAACCCATCTCCATTAATCTGTGTATTGCCACGTGGCTGTAGCTTATCGTGAAAAGTTCTGGCATCTGTCTATGGCAGGCTACATGGCTTCTCTCCTGACTCCTCCTTCTTTCTCCCAGCATTCAGTTTAGTTTTCCCTGCCTAGCTAAGTTCTGCCCTGTTATAGGTCCAAAGAAGTTTCTTTATTCATTAATGGTAATCACAGAATACAGAGGGAAATCTCACATCACTGGTACTTGTAAGTTCATGCAGGCACACATGCATACATACAAATAAAAAAAATAAACAAATAGTTTTGCTTGTTTCCTTTCATTTTGTTTTCAAGATTAGTGTTTGAGCATCTTGTTTTCTTTTGCTCTTAGAAATAGTAATCTTTTGGGTTCTCAAACACAGTATAAAACAAAACAATATTTGCTAATTCCAAGATGCTAATAATTAAAATACATTTTGAAATAATTGTGCGATGACTTAGATAGTAAAACAAGTGTGGGAACTCATGGTTGGGGCACCAGAATGTGATAGACTCAGGTATGAGGACCATCATGAATTCAATGGCCCCATTGTATAGAATGAGTTCTAGGCTAGCCTGGGCTATATAATAATCCTCAAAAAATCAATAAACAAAAATATTTGGAAAATAATAACTTTTCTATCTCTCTTCTTATTCTTTGTTTTTCTGAGAGCTGTAGGAAGCCTTGCAATGACTGAATCTATTATCCTAAACTGACCAGTGGAAACCTAAAACTAACTGAAAAGAAGTTTCAGGAAGTCTGGGTGGAAAAAAATTGAACATAAAATGCATTTTGATCTGCACAGGTTTTTATTTTCTCCCCTCGTTTTCCATTTCAAAAGTTTCCGATGCCTTTTCATGTTCCGTCCCCATAGCAGGCAGCCTCAGATGTGCTCCGTTTTAGAATTGTGAGGATCTTTGAATGCCATTATTCAAAGTAAAGTGAAATGAATTTGAGAGTTACCAACTAATAGGAGTTGGAAGAAAGTATTTTAGAGGAAAACCTGTGATGACTTTTTTTTTTCATTTTAAGAATATATTCGAAAATGTCTCAAGTGGCTTGGTCCCTCCATTCATAGGAGCCAGTCTTGAACCTGTAGACCTGCAGGGCTCTCCAGCTGTACAGTCAACATTCAGCATTGACTTGTATTCTATAAATGGAGACGACAACCACGTCAGGCTCTCTCCCCTTCCAACAAGACACGATTGTTCTGACAGGCAGGGTGGGATGAGTACAATCCCGACAAAACGGCCTACCGGGAGGAATTCATTCACAATACTGCATATATGCCTACGTTACTTACTTTTTTTTGTATTTATTGTTAAAAGAGAAATTTACATTTACTCCCCTTGTCCCAGGCCCTCCTGCTCCCCACCACCCTTCCTCCCTCCCCCTGCTTCCCTAAGAGGGGGCAGGGTACCCTGCCCTGTGGGATGCCCAAGGCCCTCCCCCCTCCATCCTGGCCTAAGAAGGTGTGCATCCATATAGACTAGGTTCCCAAAAAGCCAATACATGCGGAAGAGATAGGTCCCCGTGCCATTATCATTGGTTTCTCAGTCAGTCCCCATTGGCAGTCACATTCAGAGATTCCGGTTTGGTCATATGCTCCTTCAGTCCTGGTCCAGCTGGATTGGATGAGCTCCCAATAGATCAAGCCCACTGTCTCAGTTGATGGACCAGTTCCTCGCGGTCCTGACTACCTTGCTCATCTTCTCCTATGTTACTTTCAAATTCTGAAAGGATATTGATGTAAAGCCCCGTGCCCATGGTGGATACACATCTCCACAACATGCTTGTTCCCCAAACCATAGTATGGTAAATTTACATGTGTGTAAACAGGGAGGAGTAGTTGAATTTACACTAACAATTATGTGGTATACAAGGCATACAGAAGGCAGCCAGGGGAAGAGACTTTGCATGGAAGTTTCATTGTACGGTTCTGGTGCAGTATTACTAGATAGTGTGAGAAGATGAGGATAATACTTTATCTAAAATTTTGGCCTGGATTGGGAACAGTCATCAAAAGGGAAAGGCCACGTTTATAAGAATTTCTGCAAAGCTTAAAGGGGAAATATCTCTCAATATTCAGGTTTAGAATATGATGTAGGACGAGACTTGAAAACGTCCCTCCCTTGAATGGAATAGCTTTTGACCTGTGCGTCGCAACCTCTTTGGAGATTTTAACAGCTCTATCACAAGGTTTGCATATCAGATATCCTGTATATCAGATGTTTACATTATGATTCTAACAGTCCCAAAATTACAATTATGAAGTAGTAATGAAAATATATTTATGGTTGGGGTCACCACAACATGAGGAACTGTATTAAAGATTCTTAGCATTAGGAAGGTTGAAAATCACTGCTTTAACCTGAAAGCTATTGCTATTCCAGTGGTCACAGGACTAAGAGGATTACAGCCAATAGAGCATAAACAATGGGGAAAATGGTGGTGACTATAGTTAAATATATTGATAAAGTCAAATATGCACTGTGTAAGAGGCTTGGTAAGTTTGTAGCAGTCACAGGATCAGGAAATTTGTTGTGTGATTGTACCTCCTAGTAATGCCAAAAGTGACTTACATCTATAAAGTCTCATCAACATGGCCAAACGTGAGCTGAACAGAGACACCACCAAAGGCCATGCCAAAACGGACAGGGAAAAGACCACAAGGTCTCAACCTTACAAAGAATGATAGACAACGAGAGAAAACTGAGAGCAGGAGACGTGACCTAACCCACGGCAGAGCACACCAATTGGTGGTCCAGCATCAAGTAGTCAGCCCTGAAAATGTACATACATGTAACAGTATATGGACTGAATAGGTTACATCTAAGAATATATAAGCATGCACAAATACATATATCCATGCAGTAACAGTTAATGAAAGAATAGCCAATGAATTTGAAGGACAGCAGGGAAGAATTTATGAGGGAAAAGACAGTTGAGAAATGTGGTCAATATATTGTAATCTCACAGATTTAAAAAATTCATTTCAGGGGCTGGAGAGAGGGCTCAGTGGTTAAGAGCACTGGCTGCTCTTCAAGAGATCCTGAGTTCAATTCCCAGCACCCACATGGTGGCTCACAACCATCTGTAATGAGATCTGGCGCCCTTCTCTGGTGTGTGGGCATACATGGAGGCAGAATATTGTATACATAATAAATAAATATTTAAAAAATTATTCCGATACTGCTTTTGGAAAAGGTGCTGTGTGCAGTGTGCTATGAAGTATATATAAACTATAGAGTGGATTTCACAAGTAAAACACATTTCTCATGACAAAATCTTCTCTCCAATACTTTCTTTCCCTGAGAAGCAAACAGCATTGTGTGTACACAGCAAGAGGAAACTATCAGCTTCCGATGTCATCAAGGTTAAATTTCTATAGGAGATCAAACGAGGCTGCTGAGATTCAGGAAGGCCTTTATTCCCTCAAATGACTCCAGAGAAAGACCCAGGAAGAAATTAGTTAAAAGAGGCATAAAGGGCACTCTACTCCCTCAATGAAAAGAGAAACCTCCCAGAGTGTTCTGTCTTCCTTCTTTCAATGCAGGCAGAGATTGTAGGCTGGCAATGGCAATATGCAATGATTTGTCCCCAGAAGAAATGGCTGTCAGTGGGAGCTAAGGGCATAGAGGAATCTGAGTCGGATGACTCTGTTGACTGCGGTGTTGAACTGTCTATAATCTACATTCATTTTGTGAAATAAAGGTAAACATTGTGAGGTCTGGCAAGATTTTAAATATATCGCAAGCAAAAAAAAGCATGCTTCTTAAATTTTCTGTTACTATACCATGCGGCGGATTCATTTGTATCACTGGCATACAAATGCGTCACATTCAATTGAGCCAAATCCTTTGAGATTTTTATGACAATAATTGATACCACCTTCAAATTCCCTTGCTGTCAAGTCTATCATCTCTTGAGGCATGAAGGCTAGAGCCACACTTCTCATTGTAAATATGGACAAACAGTAACTCAGGATATAAGGAAGGCAGTGATTAGAAAATACGCGTTGAGGAGGTGGCATAATCCTTCCATCACTGCAGCAAAAGACCTGAGGAAAATCAACATAAAGGAATGTAAAGGCAGCTTTAATTTGATCCACACTTTCATAGGTTTTAGTCCATGGCTAAGTAGTCCAGTTGTTTCCAAACTGTGGTGGGGAAGGGGTTCACGTTAGGAACTAGTGGTGGGCAAAGCCACTCACATTATGGACGTAGGGTAGTCATCAACAAAGTTGTTATGACTTTCTTCCTTGGATATTTATGGCCATAATTACTATGCATACATATTTTAGCCTGTCTCCATTACTCGCATTTATGTCTTGAGTGTGTGTGTGTGTGTGTGTGCATGTGTGTGTTTATGTGTATGTATATGTATGTGTGTGTGTACGTGTGTATGTGTTTGTCTACATTGAATGGCAATATGGACTTATTCTGCTCTAGATTTTATAACATTGGAGATTATTTGTATATACATGCAGGTGTGTATAAATTTATAATATGTATGTACGCATCTAGGTGAAAGAGAGGCTAGATTATTTTAAAATTTGTGAGATTTTTACTTTGTTTTTCCACAAACATATTTTCTGATGGAAGTTTTCCAATTTGATTACCAAGGACACAAAATAGCAGTGCCATCCTCTCTCCATCCAGAGTCTCCAGGACCATTCTCTTTGTCTAATTACAAAGAATTCTGCCCTGCATTTACATCTCCAGTGGGTGATATCTCCAAGTTACAACTCAAGGCAAACTACTTATGTTGCTTTGGGGTCTTTATATATAAAATGTGACAAAAATGAGGTAAACCATATAAAACATTAGAAACGCATTTTGGAACTAGAAGTAGCTATTTTTACTTAAAATAAAAATCCCTTCCCTGATTCACGCCTATACTTCTCATGTTTTGTTGTGTCTAAAAAAATCTCACCATTTATTTATGTGATATTCTTTTGCTACTATAACATTTTCATTACCAGTCACAGTGTTAATTATTATGGAAGCAAAACTAATAACCTTCCATAACTTAGATATTCAGATATCCTCAAAGACAACACACTTTTCTCTTCATTGAAAGGATCATAACCAGAGCTCTGGCTCCATTAATACTAAAGTCAGAATCTTTCATTTTCTTACAAATGGCATCTAACTGATTCATAATTTTTCTTAACATACATCCTTTCTGTGGAAAATCAGTGAATTTCAATGAGAATTCTAATAAGCCCTAAGTATTGTTGTTAGAACTGCTTTGTTACAGGTGTAGTGTGTCCCTCAATGGTCTGGGAAGAGAATACTTGAGCAGATCCTTATCATGTGTTCTTTTGATTTGGGGGCATATTGAAAATTTGATTTATTATTTATGTTTATGTGTACAGTGTCTCTCAGGTAATATTATATAAAGCTATTGTAAATTGTTTCTAATTTTCCTTATTCAGACAGATATTTCATAGTGCTTTATAATCTCTGGGCTTATTAGTTTAATAGGAAAACAATAAGGCTGAAGGAATCTTGTAATTATACTGTTGAAACATTCATGCAATCACGGCATTTAAAGAACCAGACCACATATCGCTGCACATACAGTCTATGTTATCTAAATATTAGAACTATTTTTTCTAACTTAGAATCAGAGCTCAGCAGACATAATTTAAAGAATTAGATAGAACAAATGAAAGAGCAATATAAAACTTCATTCTTTTAAGGGAATAAAGTCTGTAATTTCATTGTAAGATAAATGGGCATGTTAATATGGCAGCAGGAAGAAATAAAAAGCTCAATTGTTTAAATATTGATGAGAAATAATAATTAGCAAATATTTTGGAGTATTATTTGTATGGACTGAACAACTTGTCAATTAATATATGTTGCATGAGGAAGAGACACAGGCTGTGGGGGCTGCATTCCCCGGCTCCGGGCTCCCAGCTCCTAGCCACGGGCCTGCTTTTGGTCCCGGCTAACTTATACCTGAAATAATTACACACAAACTGTATTCATTTAAACTCTGCCTGGCCCATTAGTTGTAGCCTCTTATTGGCTAACTCTTAAATATTATTTTAACCCATTTCTAATAGTCTGTAAGTCACCACAAGGTAGTGGTCTTACCAGGAAGATTCTAATCTACTTCCATCTCGGACCGGAGAAGCATAGTGTCTCCCACACTTCCTTTCTTTCCCCAACTCTGTTCTGTCTACTCTGCCCACCTAAGGGCTGCCCTATCAAAAGGCCAGGGCAGTCTCTTTATTAACCAATGAAAGCAACCCAAATACAGAAGGACCCTCCTACACCAATATAACCAAACTAGGCACAATCAACTTAATTTATACCGAAACATAAATGTGGATCACTATAGTAATACTCCACTAGAAGCAGAGATGGCTCTTGAAGGTTACATAACATTAACACCAAGAAGCAATAGTATCAAACATAGCAAAGGAACTGTGGAAGAATGGAACTGTTTTACAGTTTTAGGCAAGCTGTAGCGTAGTGTCATGATCGAAGCAAGGTAATTTTTTTCTGCGTGAAGTACTTTTTAATCACAAATTATAGAGTGTTAGGCTATGATGAATCTATATTCAAAAGTGTCTGATTTTCCTATGACTTTCCTGACACAAGGATCAAGTTGGAAAACTGACTTCCTTTTCTAGAATTACAAGCAATATCACCATTTTTCTATGTCATGGTTTGATTCAAGTACTGGAAAGTGACTTTAGTTTCTTTAACTAATAAAGACATTTATGTTGGAGGTAATAGGGAGACTTTGTGCATAAGTTTGCTACTCATTTAGTTATAATGCTAATAACTAAAGGAAAGAAAAGGAGACAATGAAAGCCATTTTGTATTCGACAAACTGAGCTTTTAGTCCAGTCTGCAGTTTTGAATGAGGTTATCACTCATAGACACTGAAGAGCTTTTGTATGCCTTAGAACACTGTTTTAACGTGTTAATATATTTTCCTTACTAGGTAATCAATATTTACATAAAATTTATATTGTTCATTATCATTAGAGAAGCATTTGGTTGTCAGTCTTTACCTTTGAAAGTATGTGTGGTATTTTTTTTTCAATCTTTACTGAAATAAATAAAACAATACTGGATATCAAAACCTAAGTACACTTAGTTGTTGAATTGATTTTTCAAGAAGTATAGCGCTTCATGAATTATTTCATTAGACGGGCTATTGTTTGCTATCCACCATATAAATCCCTCAGCCACACCATTCTGTAAAAAACAAAGTGTACATATTGCATGGGAAAATGAATGTTATTTATATCTTAAACTAATATTGGGTGAAAACATAATAATATATCTATAAAATATCAATATATCAATAATAATATATCATAAAAATATCAATAGGAAGCATAAAATTTTATAATCCTACTATAGGAGAGACAAAGTACTCTCTCACTCACCTTCTTGCTCCCGTGTCCTTTACCATCTAGAAGTCTTGTTCAGCTGGCAAACTTGGGCTTCTTTTACATTTTAGAAGTCCTTGCAAATCTGATTTTCTAAAACTGTCAGCCAAACCTCCTAAAGAATATTATAAATAATAGCAACAGAGTGAAAGCAACCCAGATTTTCTTCGGCAGACACTTCTTAGTCCATAACTGTATCATAAATTGAATATTTCATAAGGTATAAT
The DNA here is from genome assembly GCA_028555095.1 of Dicrostonyx torquatus. Classification (NCBI taxonomy): domain Eukaryota; kingdom Metazoa; phylum Chordata; class Mammalia; order Rodentia; family Cricetidae; genus Dicrostonyx; species Dicrostonyx torquatus. The sequence continues at coordinate 3,110,624 of JAQHUG010000004.1, forward strand.
CCATTTCATATGCTAAACTTACTGGATGTTAGCATTTACTATGATTTATGCAGACATGGTAGAAATGTAAAGATCACCCTATTGTAATGAAAAAACACTGAGCCAATTTTGTAATAAACAATAAAATAGGGCATATAACTTAGGGAATACTGTGCTAAAAAGTAAAAAATTTATGTTCATTGTATGGATGGGTTTTTATAGAGTGAGGAACTTAAAATATAATAGTATATATAATACCATATATTCTAATTTGGAGACCATCAGGAAATAAAACACTAAGGAAAGATCTTACACACACTTTATCTTAGATGAAAGAAAACAAAACACCACAAAGCCAGATATCCGAGTGTACTTCTTTTAGGCTTCCACATCTGAGGAAGTTTAAAGATGAAAAACTTTACCTTTGATACTGAAAGAAGTGCAGTGATTGCTGGGGGCTCAGAGTAATGGAGTTGGAAACATTAACTGAAAAGGATACCAGTAAAAATGCAGTAATAAAATATTCTTTATCTGGGTAGGAGCTAAAAGGCTGTATGTTTGACAAAACACATAAAAGTGAGAACTTTGGGGAAAGCACTTGTTGCTATAAATTCTAACTCAGTTATTATAAGTAAGACACGAGGTCAATACCAACATACTTCGCAATGTGGGTCAAGTGTTCAACTTAAAAACATTTAAATAGTGTGTTTTTTT
>JAQHUG010000004.1:3173567-3183683 GCA_028555095.1 Dicrostonyx torquatus
GGTCCCTGACACTGAAGAAATATAACAACAAAATGACCCCGATGAGATAGTTTTAGAACCATAGAGCAGACCTATAGTTCTAGACCCTTTATGAAACCTCATCAGAAAAACCTATTGTGGATATGGACAGGAAATTGCATGGAGCCCCACCACTGGAAAATGTGTGGAGAGTGAGAGGCTTTGAAGCATTCAGCTCCAAATGGAATGCCTTCATCAAATCCTTCTCCTCAAGGCCCCAGGGTCTATGCAGAAGATGACGAAAGAAAAGGTTATTAGGCCTAGATGTGATTAGTAACTCCAAGGAAACTGTATCTTCACAAAACAACAGGACAGATTCATGCATGTACTCATGGAGAATTTTATAGCCTGCTAAGACATGAACAAATCCAAGCCAGATAAAATCCCAGTACCATCAAGGGTAACATGGACCCAAAGTCCCACCCCTCAGCAAAAAGGATATATAAAATATATAAAAGGATACCTGTGGGAAAGGAAAAAAAAAACACTTTTCTCCAATAGAGTGTCACAAGGTATATAAATTATACTTCAAAGCAGGATCAAAGACCACTAGGAATTGGCCAACACAAAACAGGCTCCATAAATATTTATGAATATTCTACTTTGTTTTGCCTTGTTTTTTGGTATTTTTGTTTTATAATAAAGAGTGTGATTCTTAGTCCTACTTGGGAAAAAAGTCACAAAGTATGTCAACCGGCCTTGATAGCTTTGCTAGAAGTCATCAGTCTTGCCTTGTCACCTGAGTAGATTATAGGCATAAGTCACTACACTTGAAAGGTTATCATTTCAAGAGTGAAACACACTCTTAACTCAGACACCATGATGAAAATACACCCAAATACACAAGTTATAAATTTAATCCTTTACACATTTCCATAATAAGAATCCATTGTGCAAGGGTATTTAAAAGCACATTTACACCACTAAGAAAGACAAGTTGAAAGTATAAACAATATTGAAATAGATAAAAGTCAATTCATATAAAGTCAGAGCCTATTGTAATGTGTTACAATGTTGTAGGAAGGCAGCATGTTTGTTTCCTGACTGCTCAGTCCCAAAATAATCACACAGAAACCACATTATTTGCAATACTCTTTGACCTATAGCTTAAGTGTATTTCTGGCTAACTCATATCCTAAACTAACCCATCTCTATTAATCTGTGTATGGTCACATGGCTGTGGCTTACTGGGTAAAGTTTCACCCGGCGTCTGTCTCTGGCGGGGCTACATGGCTTCTCTCTTACTCTGCCTTCTATCTCCCAGCATTTAGTTTACTTTTCCCTGCCTAGCTCTGTTCTACCCTATCAGGCCAATCCAGTTTCTTTATTAACCAATAATATTCACAGCATATAGAAGGGAATACCACATCAGCGGAGTACAATCAAAAACGCTCTTTAATAAGATGTGTAGACTAAGAATTCTACCAGCGTCATAAAATGTCGCAGTTTTATGGCAGAGAAAAACAAGAATGATTCAAAAAAGGGATTTTAAACAATAGAGGTTCTGTGTAATTACTATGTAATTTAATAGCAACAGAAGAAAAGAATTTTACAAGAAGGGAATTATAAACAATAGAGTAAGTATCATTTAGTTTTTGAAAGAAGTATGTAAAGTTCTTGGGCTGAATTTTGGATCTTCATATAAATATCATTTAAAAATCTCTCCAAAGTCTGTTGTAATTCTGTTAAATGGGTCTCAAAGGTTTCTGTCTTCTCAAAGGGAAGAACTCAGTGGAGAGGCAGACAATTTAATCAGAAGTTTAATTGGAAAGCTAAGCACACATTTCAAAGACAGAATAGAGAGTTCTACACAGAAGGCAGAAAGCAGCCCAGTGATTCTACACTGTAAAAAGTGTAGACCTTTTCTATGCATATGTATGAGGTAGATTAGATACTCATTAGAGTGATACTTCATTCTTCCAAAATCATGGTGAAATCAACTCCCCTTCAGGTAGTTTGTCTCATTCTCTAGAAAATCCCACAAGAAAATTACTTTAAAACCCCAATGAAAGTGATATTATAACAGACTCACAATGTTCTGAGGAGGTAGAAACTCTCTTAGTGCACACATACGGCAAATGGAAAAGGGAATCTCTTTCTAATCCATCAAGAACAACCATATAGGGCTGGAGAGATGGCTCAGTGGTTAAGAGCACTGACTGCTCTTCCCTAGGACCCAGGTTCAATTCCCAGCACCCACATGGCAGCTCACAACTGTCTGAAAATCCAGTTCCAGGGGATCTGACACCTTCACACCAATGCACATAAAATAAAGTTAAATAAACCATAAAAATTTTTAAAAGAAAAAAAGAACAACCATATCACAGCGTTAAGAGTATTTAACTACATATGGGCATTCTGACTATCAGGAAACCACGTGACCAAGACATAGCAAACATTTTCCTTGGTGACTTCATAGCTAACTACTTGCCTGATTCTCTGTCCAGGCTACAAGTACACATCATTTTGTCTAATTCTGCACAACTCTAGAGTCAAGGAAACATGCTTCACAATGTGTCACCAAGTATTCAGATCTTTGTATCACTTTTCAACTTGACTAGCTTCTGTTGAAGGAACTAGGTTCTGCTGTAAAACACAGCTTTTATGAAAATGTCTTTACTGATGAAGCACCATTAGTTGCTGCTAGAGAGAACTGAGCGTAGGAGACACAATTTGGAATCAAGTATAGAGTGAATACTAGGAGAAGTTCTTTTCTCAGACAGGTTTTCTTCTACCTCTTCTGCTGCACTATCCATTGGAAGAAAGTAGGCTTCTTCAGAGCTCCATGGAAACAGGATGCTGCTGAATATTTAATCAAAACACTCTATTCCAGGGCATCGTGTGTCAGCACACATTGTGAAACTGGCCATTTTATCAATATTTTTAATGGTAAATATTGATATAGTTTCTCTGTTGAGATTATTCAGTTGAGGTTTGGTTGCATGTTAGCAGCTTGGAAGACAGCTGAACACATGGGATTATCTACGTGTTTCAGACCAGAGATTTGGGCCTATTCTTTTCTGTCCCCTTGTGCAGAGTGACGGAGGAGCAGACCTAGAAATTGGAGAAGCCGAGTCTCAGAATTGCACCATTATAACCATAAGGCCAAGGTTATTCTTCTTGTGTTGTACCAGAAGAAAGAATCATTGCTTGCTGTTTCAGCCTATAGGGGGAAAACAAATCAGATTGTGAATTTTAGTCACACACTTAGTTATTCCTGATCTAATTTGTTATATACGGTGGCCAGCAATCACAACAAATGGTGCTTGCAACAGATTCAAGAGTCGCTGAATTCTACCATGCTGAACAGTTGTAATAACCAACCCAATTGTGAGAACGGCTACCTTCCTCAGTATGCTTCTCTTCAAATTTCCTGTCATATACTCACCTGCAAAATAGGGCAGAATCTGAAGTTTGTCAGTGTTGTCTCATGGCTCAGAGACACTAGAGTGCTAGGCATCATCCAGTTTCTGTCTATGTGCTACAAATTACCTTTGGATGTGGAAGGAGAGTTTTGTGCCTATTATTGACCCTTCTGTGCCAATACTTATTTTAATCATATACTAGTAGATACATAGGTTCGGGCTTCCTAGTCGTTTCGTGTTCTGGACCGTAGCCAGGAACGGAAAGCCTGTTTCCATCTTCCCTTTCATTCTTCCACTGAGACACATGAAGTATATGGACTCTGTATGAAGCCTCTCTAATTTCCAAGCTCATCTGTGCTAAGTTCAGTTCCTGCTAGGTAATGGGCATAAACCCCTTTCTTACTCTTTCATTAGTATTGTCTCAGTCCTGTCAGGTGTCCTCACTTGAAGAAACTGGGTGGTATGTATCAGATTGGCCATTAAAATCCACAACAATGTACCAGGAAGATATGCCTTCAGGTCCCATTGTATGGTTTATTCGAGAATTACATACTTTTGAGAAAACTTGCTCTGTGAAATAATCAGAAAGCATGGTTCTCCCTTTTTGTGAGTCCTGCCTTTTGTGAAGCTTTTATTTTTGTGTAACTATTTGAGAATAATACAACTTTAGTAGGTTGAATAACAACTATTAGGTAACTCAATCAACCATGACTTTCAACTCTTAAGGCACACCATTGTACTATCAACCTATATTGCTTAATGCAATATTGCATGTGCTTTGTCTCTTGTAAATCAACCAGAATCCAAACAGACCAATGCATTCAGGCTGTCCACTTAAATAGCTGAGTGACGAAAGTCTGCATCTCCTATCCTAGGTTTTTCTTGAGAAACTACAATTCTTCACCCAGGTATTTACAAGACCCTGGTAAAAGGACAGCCATGTGGACCATGTTAGGTTTCCCATTTACCTGGGAGGCCAAGATCGCATTGCTCATAATAGAACCTTTGCGGTGTTCAGACATTTCAATATCTTTAGAATCTTCATTTCAAGAAGAAGCTTAACTACTTTGAAGATAATTAATATTTTGCCCATGACTTAATGTAGACATAAATTTTACAAAGTAAAATTATTATCTCACTGTTGAATAATCACACATTATTTTGTCTTCTTGAGGTGATTTGGTGTCATTTCTCTCTATCCTCTCGTTTTCTGGTGTCTCACTATTTTCATCTACAGGTTCTGACATCATCAGTGCAGTATATTTTTACAAAGAATCATGGTAGGCTGGTCATTGAACTAATAATTTTGGTTTTTGTTGACTTGCTTTTTAATTTTATTTTCCTGCATCAATTGGGAAGTGAATATTTGAGCCATTTATATATTGATATTTGAACTCTCAACCTGAGAATGCCAAGAAATTTTCTCTATGGCTCTGGAAATGCCTTTGGTTTGAACCTACTCCATAAGCAAGAGATTTAAGGTTTTTATTTCCTAATTTGGCTACTTCTGGTTAAGCTTGACATTTCTACTTTTAAACCCATAATTTCTACTCTCAGTCATGGAACCCTTTAAGTTTTAGCATTGGGTAACATTATCCTTCATGATCCCTATGTAGAGAGTATGTCCAGCTAAGGCAATGGGATTGGAACACATTGCAAGGACAGGTGATGACAATTATGTACTTCTTCACCTTCTGTGTTCTGTTGTCATGGTGTCAGGTAACTCTAAATTCCCAGCAAAATAGAAACATCTGAGTCATAAAACAAAACAAAGCAAAAATTAATGTGATTAATTGACCACAGTTTCCTCAGGGTCCTTTGCAAATAAGATGCAAACCAGCATGATGCTACCTCGGTAGCCATGACACATTCCTCTGAGGCCATGGCCAGTTCACATGGAATATCGCTCCTGGCACCACTGAACTAGATAATGGATTCTAACTGAGACATTTTGGTTTTGACATTAAATTTTGTCATATCCTTTTGTCATATCTTCTCATTCCTTCATCTGTATTTGATATCTTTATACTACAACCTTCTCCACATTCTACTTCCAGAGTAGAATACTTTCCTGGCCAAATCATGTCACCTTATTTCTATCTAGCTAAAAATGCTACAGGGCACTGTTTTGTTCCATTCTCATGTGGGCTAGAGCTCCCATCTTCATTCAAAGTAAAAAGGAAACTTGATAACTAGGCATACAAAAAGCATATAAGCATATACTCATATCAATTCTTAACAACTATTTACAATTTTCTGTGTATATTTAAAAAATTCTTTTATTATGCATTAAGCTTCATTTATGTTGAAGCTAAGTGATTATTACATCATATTTTGAGCAATATTTAACAAAAGGTACTTCTCACTCTTCAGTATATGCTACACATATAAACACTTTGTTCAAGACTTAAGTTCAATATTTTATGAAATTAATTAGTTTATTTTAGTGACTTCCCCAAATCACTAAAACTTGAAAAAAATCAATACATACCTAATAAGTAGGCACCAGAGAGATAGTTCATCAATTAAAGACGATGAGTGCTCTCTCAGAGGATCAGAGTTCAATTACTAGCATCTACATAATAGCTAATGGCTGTCAATAACTCCTGTTCCACCATATCCAATGACCACTTTTGTCATCTGCAGATACTGGACACACATGACACACCTGTGTCATACAGGCAGGCAAAACATCTATATACATAAAATAAATGATACATAACATATGCCAGTTCAGGGCTTTTATCAAATATTTAAATTTCCCACATTCTGTAAGACACTGAAATCCTATATTCTGTGCCTTCTTTCAGTTCTGAAATGTGGTGGTCACAGGAGATTTGACAACAGAATGTCCCGCATCTACCTCTCTGACTTCCTGTTTCCTTAAGTAGTGACCTGGGCCTTCTCTAAGGATGATGTTTCCCAGAGCTCTTTGTGATGCTGATTTTCTTGAAACATCTATCTGTTTGGGTTGAGCAATGATGAAGGAATTCCCTAGTTTCTCATAAAAACTTTGAGAGCATTCACTAACCTTCCAAAATATTAATATTATTTCTTTTGTTATTATTAGATCAGTTCCTTGCATTTTTGTTATCATTTATTTACTTTCAGAAATGGACAATTTTACCCATACACTTTTCTCAAGAATTCCCAACTTCAATATAATGCTTTTGCTTTATCTGACTATATTTTTTTGTGTGTGTGTGTTTTGTTGATAAAAATAAGAAAAAGTTGAAGTCTTAACAACAATAAATAAACAATAAGGGGAGTAGTTGGATGGGTGGTTAGGGAGGCAAGGAGGATCCAGGATGAGTTGGAAGACGTAATCAGAATAGAGTGCATAAGAAATCTTTTTTGAGTGATAATAAAAAAAGAATTTCAAGGCTTTAGTTCATACTGGCTTTAACCTACATAAAAATCACTGTTACTACATACTGACTTCTCTTTTCTGTGTACTTTTCTCCAACAATCTTGCTTTCTTCTGTCTTACTTCCACTGTGTTATTGTAGAAGGTAATGTTACTTATAAACTTCCAAGTATTCATAACTGATCAGTCATCTCCTTACAGCTAACTTTACCTTGTATCTTGTTACAAACTAAACAGCTGCTACCCCTTCCCACAAGCAAGCCTCTGAATTACATAATTCTCCCATTCCTGTTGTTCTTCAGTCCTAGAGGGTCAAGAATCTAGTTTTAATGTTAAACCTATGTTTACCTTATTTCCTTGCATTTATCTCACCTTTCACAGCCTACTCACCTGAAGACAAACAAACTAACCAACTAATCCTACTTTAAGCAAGCTTGATTAATTGCGATCCTGTTTGGCTGAAGAAGAGCTCACAGATACAATGTGAGCATTCCGCTTCAGAAGCTCATAGTCAAGGATGCATGTGGGCTTTTTTTAATGACACATGTAAATTACACTGTTTCGTGATTTACTCTCCATCATCACTATTAAATGATCCACTCTTCTTGAAACAGAACACTTTTGCTCCTAGCTCACTGTGACATTAGAACCTAGATGACACCTTGTCTTAGCTATTGTAAATTCCCTTGCTTTCACTGGTATGTTGATTGGTTCTGGTTACTTACCCAAGAATGTTCATTTGTTTTCCTAGTGAATCTATAGGTCTGTATCGTTTTTATCTTTTATTAAACATTGCAGGTTGATATACCTTCTTTCATGTTTTAGGATAAAATGTAACATTTTGAATTGAAGCCAACAGGACATTTTTTTACACTTAAAATGCTTCGATTTGAACTCTGAATTCATGAAGATAGGAATGAAAATAATATTTCTCATCAAAACAAAGATTTTAAATTATTTCATAGGGCTACTGTTTTCCCTGGAACAACTATATGTATGTTTTCTACTGTAAATCTTGATAAAGCTCTCTTTTACAAATTACTAAGATGGGATTTTGAGCTCTGGAAGAAGGAACACCTTAGCTTTCTACTCATGACTTACTCTAGCTTGATTTACAAGTTTTGAAATTATGAAAGTCATATATATTTACAAGAAACATACTTTGAATGTTGATCTTTGTCCAGGATATGAATGTGTGGTTTCAGACTCACAATGAGGGCGTCATCAGTGGGACATATACTCAGGCAGCCATTTTATTACTTTATATACCATAGCCCATTTTTGTGGAAAGTGTTTCCCAGATTTGTATTTTATCACTTAGATATCTATCATAGAGTCCAAAAGCTCACTTGCTACTCCAATATCCATGCAGCTTTCTATTTTAAGTAAAATATGGTATTCAACAATTTGGGTGAATATTCAAAAATTTGATATAGAATTGGTTTGGTTTGAGATTAGTTTGCCCAGTTATTGGAGAATGGGTATGCCATGAACAGAAGAACTAAGGTAGGTTATGCTAAGGGAGTTAGATACATGTATCAACTCTGCTTTTGAGTTATGATATTTTTATCTCTGGTAGAAACAGGTATACAAGCATATACTAAGTTTAGAAGCACCTGGAGATATGTATATTACAACTCTTCCTTGGCACATGGCCTCATTTTTGCTGTTTTATATACCTTGATTACTCAAACAAGTAAAAAATTAATCAAAGTTCTGTCCAGCCTAAGATATCTGTCAAATTGTAACTCCTGATGTTCTTTCTAAATAATATTTGATACCACCTCACTCCAAGCAAGAGCTGTGAATGCAGATATCCAGAACTGTGTCTGAATGCAGAGATTTGAGTTCTCATGTTTGAAAAAGATTATATATAATCCAATCAGAAAACCCATCTGAAGCTATTGAGTTATAATATGGTGGAAAATTTCGATACATAAAATGCTAATTTATGGATGCACTAGTATTATTGTTCAAGGGAACAATGCTTGTGTTAATGATGAAATTTTGGAAGTTGTCCTGATTTAGCACAATCCCCTCATCCTGCTTTCTACTTTAGTAGTTGTGTGTGTCCAGTGGACTCAAGGAATAATGTTGATGATAACAACATAATAAAGTAAAATTACATCGTCTTCCAGGCATTATCCACAGTACGTGAACATTTTGTTCTTATTAGTGCTTTATATCTTGATAAAGGTTTTCTCTCAATGAGCTTGTAGCACTAACTGACTAGAATTGATTATATATATTACAGTTTAAATGGCTTTCATCTGACCCATTTTAAATTCATTGCTTGATAATTTCTCTATGATACATTGCAAGTAGGAGAGTGCAAAGGAGTCTCTTCTGTTTATACTCTGGTTTTCAAATGGCAAAGAATATTTTCCATGTTAAGTTTCTTTTCTATACCAAGGGAAATTATTTAATAAATATTAAATTGAGACAAATTTATTTTCTGAATTGTATAAGTAATTTGTGTTCTTTTCATAGGAGTAATAATGACTAACAAAAGACATAATTGCCAAAAAGACAACAAGTTAATAATGTTTTGAAAAGCACTGCCTTTTAAAAATTGCCTTCAGAGAACTCTCAGAGTACCTGTTTCAATGTTGAGTGTCCTCTCATGTTTAAAGTCGATGGCATGAGTGTTTCTAATTGCATATATGCCCTTTACTGCTTTGATATTATGTCCTTTGATTTTCTTTTGTGGCATAGAAAAAAAACCTCACAATAATAAGTTTAGTCTAAAGTTTGCGTAATGGACTCCAACTAGTATGTATTGAAATTTCATTTGTATTTTAAATAAATAAAGCTTGCCTGAAGTTCAGAGAATAAACAGTCCCACTGATTAGCCTTACAGACCAGACAGTGGTGTCACACACCTTTAATTTCATATTAGTTTGCTACAGAAAGCAGGCGGCGGATGTCTTTAATCACAGTGATTCATGCCTTTAATCCCAGCCCTAAAGAGGAATATAAAATGGGAGGAGGCACCTCTCAGACACAGGCTCATTCTGAGATTCCTGGAGACAGGATTGACATTTTCATTTCTAACTCAGGTAGAGGAAGGAATCAGTGGCTGGCTGTTTAGCTATTCTGACATTCATGTTGAACTCCAATTTCTGTATCTGGGTTCTTAGTAATCATGCTGCACTAGTACATTTTTCGATTCATTAAAGTTTAGAATAAGAAAACTAGAAAACGAATCTTCATGACTCAGACTCATCTTTTTATTTATTGTCAGGTCTTAGAATGAGTTTCTTAGCATAGTTTTCATGAAATACAGTGATTCACAGTGGGGTTTTTGTTGTTTTTGGTAGTGGTGGGTTTTTGGTGTTTATTTTTTGTTTGTTTGTTTGTTGTTTT
>JAQHUG010000004.1:3186848-3199391 GCA_028555095.1 Dicrostonyx torquatus
AAAAAAAAGAATATGTCACATTCAATCCAGACATTAAATTTTAGTGTGGCCTAACTAAAACTTTATATCATTTTCTTCTTTTTCCCTTATTTTCTCTTTCCTTGTGGTGATATGTTAATATCTGTAACAAAATTAATGGACATAAGGGAAGGCATATGTATGAAATAAGCCAAATCCAGAAGCTTACACTTTCTTTTAATCACTCCTTGGATCCTCAGAGTTATGTGAATTCTATGTAAGACAGCTCATTGCATGAATTGTTTGATGAGATTTCTCACAAATTTCATGAGCCCTTGCAGTCTCCCATTCATTGTTTACTTGAATTTTCTAGCACTGGGAAATCTGTATCCATTCAATGCCTTCAAACATTTAGAGCAGAGACTGGTGGTGATAAAGTTATTAAACTACAGTCTCTCTCTCTCTCTCTCTCTCTCTCTCTCTCTCTCTCTCCCTCCCTCCCCCCCCCCCTCTCTCTCTGTGTGTGTCGGTGTTGTTTGTGCTTGTGTGTGTTCATCTCTCTCTGTGTGTGTTATATATGTGTGAACCATGATGCCATAAGTGTGCGTGTGTATGTGGGTGCATGTTTCTGTACACCACATATAAGAGACCAGAAGATGATGCCTGGGTATTCTGCATCACTTTGCCTTACTCCCTTAAGACAGGATCTCTCACTGATGCTGAACTATACTGGAGTCGGTAAAGCCCAGTAATCTTGTCTTCTCTGTCTTTTGCAATGCTGGAAGAAGATAGGCTTGTGTGGCCAAGCCTGGATTTCAAGTGGCTGTAGGGATTCAGAGTCAGTTCCTCATGCTTGTGCAGCCAACACCCCTACCGACCAACTCCTCCTCCCCAAACCAGGCTTTTTTTTTATAAGACCTGCTATTGGAGAATGTTTACTTTCACATTAAAAGATTTTAGCTGTCCTATCATGTCATGCCATAGGTCTAATATAACTATTGCTAACCAGAATACATCTTCATCATTACATGACTTTAATATACCCAGAATCTCAATAAACATTCCTATCAACTCCAATTTTATTTAACCCAAATTCATGCTTCTGGAGACATAATTATAATTTTTAGAAATGACACTAGACCTCCATAAAGAATGTTAATTGTAAGCATGATGCAAGTTTAGATTAGGTAGGTTCTTTATTAGTACCTGAGGTTTGCACTTAAAACACTGGACCACAAATAATACTGCAGGGAATTTTTTACCATGCTATTTTAATGCTAAATATATTTATAATTATTTTCAAATGTCTAAGGAAAGATGTGTGGTGATATCTTGTTTGTGATCTAACAAATAAAGGTTGCCTGAAGATCAGAGAAATAAAGGAGTCATCCACTAGAGAGAACTTTTACCTCTACTGAATACTTATACCAAAGTGGGCAAAATTCTGCCTCAATGTATGATTCTATATTCTCAAATTTATTGAATCCATGGATTTAAGACTACAAGATTTTAAGATTATCAAACTACACTAAGTGCAACTCATAAATTTGCTTGTTTGAGGCTTATCCCATTGAGAAATGTAATATCTTTTCAAACTTCTGTTCTAGAAATAATCCCAACTTCTCTGTAATGCATTTTATAGGTGAAAAATATCCCATAATGGAAATATTTGTTGTCCACATGTACAATGTCATCATTCAAGGTTTGAAAGAAGTAATGTGACAATTTCAATGACTATAATATATTCAAAATTGACACCATTTAGTGAACAGAAACTGACTGTGACAAAGATAAGTTAATGTTTTAAACTTTAAGTTTGATGCTAAGTGTATTCTTCTACTAGGAAAATAAATCTACACAGCCCATAGTACTTAGCATATGACTATTGCTCTCTTATATGCTTGTCCCTTTGTGACAGTTAACAGTGACCACTGGGACTGATTGGGTTTCATCACTATATCTTGATTCTTTTTAATTAGATTTATATCAACTTTCTGTTTTTTGATGGGGTAACAGCCAATCACTTCACATTGGGGTGTGACCATTGAGACCCCAGGTAATGAAAACGGAGAGAACACAGGTGCACTCTCTCTGACTAGCTCCATGCGGCGTCCTGTGATCAGATAGGACTTCGGACTTCCCTGTTTCTATGAGTCTTCCCTCTTTTCATTTATTAAAATACCTTTTCTTATTGAGCTGGCTTGGTTAATTATTGAATCACTACAACTGGCGCCCAACATGGGGCCTGAAGCCACGACCCTGAGATTAAGAGTCTCATGCTCTACCGAAGGGGGCTGAGAGATGGCTCAATGGTTAAGAGCATTGCCCGTTCTTCCAAATGTCCTGAGTTCAGTTCCCAGCAACCACATGGTGGCTCACAACCATCTGTAATGGGGTCCGGTGCCCTCTTCTGGCCTGCAGGCATACATACAGAATATTGTACATAATAAATAAATATTTAAAGTTTTTCAGTCCTAATCTTATGGAAAAAGTTTCTGTCAAGCCATGTCTATCACCATTTTGTACATCCTTGCCATTTGCTGCAATTTGCTTAAAAACAAAGGAAGCTCGGTATCAGGGGCAGAAAAATTTCCAGCTGCATGTTGTTGCTGGAGCAAAGGAGCTTGCACCAGCAGCGCATGGCAGTGCCTTGTAGCGTTTAAGGGGAGTCTATTTAAGACTCCCATAGAATCTCCTTAGCACATTGGGATAAATCTCTCCGCACACATTCCTTCCCTTTGAGAATCTCCTTGGGCCTCCCCGGTGTTTCCTAGTGAGCAGAGAGGAACCACAAAACCCCAGGAACCTGTGACACCTGAAGTGCCAACCATGTGCCATAAGTGATCTGATCCATCCTGACCCAAGTGTGTATGACAACTTCAGAGATGTGGTTAATCTATAAGGAGGTGGTTCTGACTGACAGAATGAGATGATTGAACCTCCCTAGTCTGCAGGTCCATCCCACTGAGGTTACTAACAAGAATGACTTTAGAAAAAAATCAAGTTAAATTGACAGAAGTTCTTTAAGAGAGGCTCTTCTGGTGTGCACAAAAGCTCAAGTGTTTTAATGGAAATGAAATTTCCTTTTAGGGTTGCCTTGGAAGTCAGAAGAGACTCTGCCCAAGGTGGCAATACTACAAGCTGTGAAGCTGTGGAGAAAGAGGAAGCAGAAGGTGAGGGATAGAGGGAGAGATGTCCTATCACCACACATCTTTAGAGGGTCGGTGTGGAAAATAAAATAATAAAATTATATTTTATTTTTCATTGTTTTCTTTGTGTGCTTAGTACATATCTTATGCCTGTGCCCGTGTTCTATAGCAAGGTTGTTGGGATTTATGAAGTCTAATAGAAGAACATGTTCTAGTGAGACACACGTTTCATTCCTCACTAAGTGGTACCACCTCAACTTAAATATTATCTGTTTAGGATGTAATAGTGGTAATGTCAGTATCTGAACTGACCTTTCAGTCTCTAAATACAAATTTAGATGATGTTGAATTCTTTCTTCTTCGTAGTTTTTTTTTCCTTGAGTATTACATGCGAGCTTCCCATAGAAAGGTAAATGAATAAATTATACATGAATAAAGCATTTACTCACCATTAATCATTCTAAAAATAGTGGCAGGCATTGTAGATGTTGTTCTGGACAGAAGCCAGATTAAACACACTGGCACCTAACACTTAGTCTTTAAATATTTCAGTATATTGTCAAACATGAATTTCAGAAGCAAAGTCTGTAGTCATTCTAACCTTCAAATAATTTATAGTCAAAAATATCATTTAAAAACTTTTTATTATAAAGCTTGATACTTTAGAAGTGAATCCATAGCTTATCATTATGGATCCTCATTATATATATATATATATATATATATATATATATATATATATATGTATGTATGTATGTATGTATATATATATATATATATATATATATCCAATCTAGATATTCATTTTAAAGGAAGAAAAAGTAAGGTTACCATAAATTTGTACTGGAATGTGATTACTGAAAGATGTAGAGAATCTGTTCAGAATGAATGATTATAATATACAGAATCCAATTAGTGTTTTCCAAATGAACATGAAAATATAGAGCCAGTCACAGGACCCTGAGCAACCTACCGTGGGCTCCCAACCCTTGCTGAGAAGCTATGGGCTTTTGTTGGAAGGGTAGGGAGAGTCAGTTTTCCTCAACTGGGTGGCCGATGGTAGTAGATGCCCTTTTGTACTTCTGAGGTCAGAGTCCCATCCTCTTATCTCTGTGTTGAGTCTGTTCACATACCCATCACCATGTTTTCCTATAAATGAAGTACCCCTTGCCATGTGAGCTCTCCATGTCTTCCTAGGATTCGCAGAAAAGTGAAAGGCTTTCTTTTAACCACGGCTGTGTTATTTTTTTCATTCTGCTTTCCAATATGCCCACACAGACTAAATGCAACTTCTTTCCTATCCAGATTTATTTAACATGGGAAGTAATAGAAGTAAAATTTGTCATAGCTGTGACAATTTTTAATGTTTCCTAAAGCCTAAGACTTAGAGGGTAATAATACATCCTCCAGGATATTGTATGTGGCAAGTTGAACAGCTTCCTGCTCTACTATCCCAAAGCTTCACTACATTCAAAGAGATATACAGGGGAAGGATTCTTTTTATGGAGACCAATCCATATATCGGTCTCTGCTTTTTCTTCCTCTGTGTTTACAATCACCTGGATTCTTCGGATGACCAAATTCAGAACCTGAGTGCAAGATCAGTGACACCAACTGTGTTTAGATGGGTATATTTGATGAGGCAGTCACCAGGAAGAGTCAGTGACAGACTCTGTAGGAACTCAAAAGGGACTGGCAAATGTCAGGGTCTCTCCTTTTGCTTCTCAGCTGTTCATTCCTTTCCTGTGTTTTCCCCCCTCTGGCAGATTTCTTTTGTGTAATGAAAAGCACACTCAAATCAGGGAATCTATACCTTGTCATCTCTTAAAAGGCAGGCAGCCTTTGCTCAGATAAAGGTGACTGAACTACCTGCCTAATCATGACTGTGGGTACCTCTGAGAGGCTGGACAATGGGGTCAAGTTCCTTTTCCTAATTTTGAACCTCCTTTCTCAAGAGGAGAGGTAACTGTAGCAGAACAATCTGTGATTTTAAATGGGCAAATAGACCCTTTGAAGACATTCTGTAAATATATTTTGCAATTTAAAACAAGTGATCAGATATTTACCTCAGGTCAGCTGGGTGACAAGGAAAATAAAATTGCTCAATTTCAAAAAGGCTTGAAAAGACACCACCACTTAAAACTACTTTAAAATGTAATATTTAAATAAATGTACATTTCTGACATTAGGTTTTGACTAAAATTAGTATAGCTATTTAAAAATGCCATATCCAATACATAAATGTAGGGCAGTGCTATAAAACATGCATGTATTGCATTTATTGATTTGTATAACTAATTATAAATAATCATCTGCAGAGTAAAATAAATGACCAAATAATATAATATGTGAAATATATATATATACACACTGAATATGTGCATATGCATATATATTTACACACTGAATACATATATTTACATATATACATGAGCAAAGAAAATGATATTACAATATAAGGAAAAGATAAGATTACCTCAAAGAGACAGTGTTGGGACTTGTTCTTGACATATTTCTGATGTTTAAACCTTTAATATACAAGTGTGTTCATGCATAAATACTATCATCGAACTATCTTTTTTAAGGAGCAATTTTGTTTAGGGACCAGGAAGTCCTGTGTGTTGTATCTACTAGAAATAACAAGGAAGTTGTACCCATGACACTGTGACACAAGTGCCTAAAGAACCTGAGCAGTGGTAACATTGATAAACATGTCAATATGTAAGGAGGAAATCCCAGGGGGTTCTACTCCTGTAGGATTCCCCTTTGTGTGCTGTGAATATCATTGGTTAATAAAGGAATGTCTTGGGCCTGTGCAGAGAATAGAGGAAGGTGGGGAAAATCAAACTGAATGCTGGGAAAAAGGAGTCAGGGTCAGAGAAAAGCCATGTAGCATCACCAGAGACAGATGTTGGAACTTTATCCAGTGAGCCACAGCCTCGTGGCGATACACAGATTAATGGAGATGGGTTAACTTAATATGTAAAAGCTAGCCAGTAAAAAGTTAGAGCTAATGGGCCAAGCAGTGATTTAAATCATTTAGGTTCTGTGTGATTATTTCAAGGCTGAGCAGCCAGGAACCAACAAGTGGCCAAGCAGCTCCTTACAACATTCTACCACTAGAAGAAAGAACTACAAGTAATAATGACTGAGAAAGAGAGAGAGATTTAGCCTTCTCCAGAAATGGGACTTCTATCATTAATCCCATACCAAGTGGCCTACCCTGTTTCTGTGGCAACTAGTGTGGCTACTGGTAACACACACCTTTAATCTCAGTAACAACACTAGTTGCCATAGAAACTGGGCAGTGTATGCCTTTAATCCCCAGTGGTGCTCTCTTTTAATCTCAGCCCTAGAGAGGATTATAAAATGGGAGGAGACTGCTCTCAGACAGTCTTATTCTGAGATTCCTGGAAGCAGGATCGCCATTTCGGACTGAGGACAATGTCAGAGCGAGTGGCTGGATGCTTTGCTTTTCAGGTCTTCAGATTGACCCCAATCCCAGTCCCTGAGTTTATATTAATCATGCTTCCATTATATTTTAATTTCAAAAACTTAGCAATTTCAGTTGTTTATGTGATTTGTCTCTTTAAAATTACTGAAGTTTTCAGTAAAATGTCTGATTATAACTTAATAAATATATACACATACATACATAACATACTAATATATGTAGAATAAAGAAAAATGTACAGAATACTAGAGTACTAGAACATGGATTCTAATTTATAATTATAAGTATGAAAAGTTTGTGAGGAATAAAGCATATATGATAGAACTTGAAAAATACTACCTAGAAATTAAAAAAATTAAAATACTAAAAAAAAAAAACAATCCTAACATTTTCTAGGAGACCTAAAACTCTAACATGTGAAGTGTTTTCACATTTCAACCAATGAAATGCCGCATCTGTGTTCCTAAAACTCATTTCCATTCTAAAGGAGTGAATACGTGATTTACATTCATGAGAAATTATACACAATTATGCTGACAAGTAATTTGGAATCCAACATCACAATGCTTTCCACAAATTACATGATTATACATAACATTAATTATAAAGCATAATGGTGTAAGAAGTTGTGCACCAAAACTCTGTTGACTTGGATACATGACCTGCAGAAGATATGAGTTAAGTGAAGGAAGCATTACCTTAACTGTCATATTTCAATGACGGATTCCCATAAAAGCAGAATACATGTATTTTTCTGTCTCAAGAAACATACCAAAGACATGTCCAAGCATGGACACAAAAACAAAAATTCAAAGCAATATTTGCCACATTAAAAAAAAAATATAAATCAACATAGGCTTCTAGAAGTATAGTGTCAGATAAACAAATATGGTGCATCACGGTGAGGACATTGATAATAAAATCAAATGGAAGATGCCCAAGTATGGCCATGTTTGTCTCTGTTTAAGGTGTGGCTAATTATTTATAAAGGCTAAATAAGAAGTCCTGAAGACGACTTCAAAATCTGGTCAGAGAGATGATGCCCTAAGAAGCATAACAGAAACATAATATTTATTATTGATTGTATAACCACTCATTTGTTTAGAAAACATTAATTTATAGTTGCTAAGTCAAAAAGTAATTGCTTTCTGTGCTGACATATTTATATACCAAGCAATTCATTTTCTGTGAAAAAAATTGTTCTAGAGATTGAATTATGAAATGTCAAAACTTTGGCAACTCTTTATGTACAGGTGAGAGTGGCCCAGGTAAGTCTGAACTTGGAAAAATAGATAATAATAACTTGAAAGTCTACATGTCTTGCTCATCATACCAATTTTCACCCAGTAACTCAGTCTAAACGGGAGTGCTATGGATCCTTGCTTTAAATGTACTGAGATGTAGCAAGCAAGCCAATGATTTTCACTTCAGTGTCAAAGCAAGTCACTGGAAAATACTGAAGTATCTGCTTCAATCAAAATATATTTAAGTCGTTTTATTCAGCAAACTGTCTGTTAAAATAACTTCAAACACTTGTCGTTTCAATAAAATTAATACGTAAAATCATTGAAGGGTACCCGTATATGTTTAATGTAATTAATCATTCTCAAAATTATGAAAACATTTAAAATAATTCTAGCTTGTCTCATGACAGAAAGCTATGAAGATATGAAGGTTTATATTAAGGAATACTGTAAAAGAATATGTCTCCACATTAGGGATAGCTAAGGAGCTTCTGCTCTATGGACATCATCACTTGTATAATGGGTTCCATTTCCTCCTCCAGATTGGCTTCTGGAAGGCTGAAAGTCAACTTTGTGGCCCGCTCATAGCAAATGTGAAAGGATTTTAAGAATTGATTTTTATATTGCTCTCATTTTGGGATCCATTTTATGAGTCCCTAACTTTATATTCCTTTTCTCTCCCTTCCACTTCTATTCTAGGACATCTTAATGCATTTTATGTATCTACTCTTTCAAGAAATATTTATTGATCTTCTACTAATGGGCCAAGAACTGGGACGGGCATTCTACTCTGAGCAGAATGTATTACAGATTGCATGACCTTGCCCATAGGAAATACACTGGATGCAGGCTTCATTTAGAAGGCAATATGCTAATTAATTATCCAGTAAAAGTGATCATGGTGGTCAGGATGGTAAATCCATATGTAAAATATGTCTTTCTTCTAGCAAAGAAGCACCACATACTCTCCCCAAGGCTGGGAACAGTCTAACATAATACAATCTTCCACCTAAAGAGTATGTTATGAAAGACTCTTCCAGATTGTTCTCTCCTGACAGAGGGACACTTAGCCCCAGCCATAGACACACAGTTCTGAAGACACGATGTCCATTTAGTGAGAGGAGTGCTTAGCATTCACTTCATCATTCTGTCAACTTTGTCCATAAATTCACTGTAAAACCTAGAGGACAGATGTTAACTCAAAGCTCAAGACCTGTTTTGCCCAATGAGGATACACCTCCATCTGCAACATAGATTCTAGTAAATTCACAAATGAGCAGAAATATTTGTATACCTCTGGACCATGAGTTCTGCTTAACCAGAAATCTTATTCCCATACCTACTCTGATCCTTCTCTGTCTACTCAGGACATCAGGTGCTACCTACAACAATGGCAACCCTTACGTCTGTACCAGGTAAAGCAAATTCTAGAAGTGATAACTGAACTTTTGGGAAGCGTCTGTCATTATTATTTCAGAAGGTCAACCTTAAGGTGACCCCCAGGGACTTTCAACATTCTCAATTCTCATTTGTTTTAGTGTGAGTCAAGTAGTGATTTGCCTCTGAACAATAAAACATGCAGGAGTGATGAGATGACCCCAGCACAATACATTATGTATGTGAGATGGTGCTTAGTGGAACAACTTTTTTACATCAAAGCAGGAAGAAGTTGTGATAATATGAATATCTTACAGTAAGGGTCATGCATCAAGGTCTAAGCTCTCCAGAAAGAAAGAACTATAGGGAATTGAATTCTATCATCAGCTTGGAGAACTATGGTCATCTTATCTTGGTTTTCATATGAGAATGCATGAACTGAAACTTTGGTCACAGCCTATACAGACCTACACAGAAGACCCACCTAGGCAGTTCTTAGACTCCTAGGCCATAGGAACTAATATGAATGAGTGTTCTATTCCAATCTATACCTAAATTTCCTAGAGAGTTATAGAAAAGTAATGTGCCACTGTTCAGAAATTCTGTAATAATTCTTCCACAGAGTACTTTAATGAGTTTGCCCATTTACAAACCTGGCCCTGCTTTGACTTTTATTGCATCCCATCATGGCACCAGTGTCTGTAAAGAGGCAGACTGCCTTCTCGAAGATGCATCCTTCTTTCAGAAATGTCTCTGCTAACTCCACATCTTTACTTCCACTTGAGAGAAATTCAAGCAAATATATCAATTCTGTGGCTTACAATATTATAACAAACAAACTTCTTAACATCCAGCCCAGGTTCAGAGTTAACTAGAACCCATCTGACTCAAGCATTTAATCCTTCCCAGGTTTTATCAATGAACTTAGCTTATTGTCTGCTGTCTTCCATTTGAATTCCTGTCAGTTATATTTGAGATCCATCCTTGCCTCTATTTTCTTCAAATTTCTTTTTGCTGACAGATTTTAGTATTCAGATGAAGTCACCAAAAAGCAGAAGAAAAATATATTCAGAAAAAATAAAGATCTAACTCTAAAGCTTAATGTAGAAAAAAAACCACAAATGCCTGAAACAGTGAAATCATATTCTGTATAAGCTGTGTGCATTGTATTTATGTAATGGCAATGAACACAAAACCATAAAAACAGTTCACTTTTCTCTCCTCATTCTCTTCAGCTATTAGTAGCAAATCTGGCTGACCAGATTTAGTTCAGTTTTGTCTATAGCAACTACTTGTGGCGAAACCAGAATTTGACTACATAAACTAAGCCAAGCTTATGGACTTTTCCAGTATACTTTTAAAAAGAAGATTGCTAACTTCCTCACCAACTATGTCTTTACCATCTTCAGCTCCTCTAAAGATTTGAAGCTGTATCACAGATCCGGTCTTCCTGTGAACCATCACCCAAAAAATACCAGAAATGCCGAACAACACTAGCTTTGACAAGTAAATTTTGTTCTACCAGATAATGTCCAAATTCTATTAAGGTTAAATGATTTATTTTTTTGCAGCAAGCATCCTTCTCTGCTAAACAGAAATCCATATCCCTAACTTCAAGGCACTACAGAGTGACAAAGTCCAAAGTGTGGATTGCAAAGATAAAGTGTAATATTAGTGAAAAATAGCTTTAGAAAGATAAAATGACATTGAAAAGTCAAGAGTGGGAAATAAAGAGAGAAAGTAGCATTGAAACATTAGATGGGCCTGACAGAACACTGTATGCTGTTTGGGAAATCCCAGGGGAATACCAATGTATTACTTAGATTGCTGGATATTAATCAATTAAGAGTCACATTTGGAAGGGGTGTGAACTGATCATATCTTTATCTTATTTGTATATCAACTGTGTGAAACTATCATTGAAAATTCTCTCAATGGAATCAATTCCAAAAGGAGAACCAAAAAGAGGAACGGAGTCCTTGTGAAGATCCCTACTGACAGGACAGTATTGAGAAGACTCTGTCTGAACATACATGCTCCAGAAGATGACAACAAAAGGAAATGGTGCACTCTTGAGGGGAAATGTTTGACATTTGCTTACAGTTAATGCTGACGAAAACCTTCTATAACTTCTTTGACATTTCTAGAAGATAAAATCTCATATAAAACTTCCTGGTCTTGTTCTTACATTATTTTCATCACCTTTTCCTCTTTAAACCTTAGCCCTAGATAAAGAGTTGTGTTGTAGAGGTATCAGTAGGGGCTTGACAGTATATGATCACTAGATATCTGTATTTTGATTAACTACAGTATCCTGTGATAGTCTCTATTTATTGCCAAGAGATGTTTCTTTGAAAATGGGCGAGTCCTATACTTATCTATGAGTATAAGGGTAAATATTAAGAATATAGTTAGCAATTATGCTGGTTTAATAAAGTCGTGGATATAGGTTCTCTTTTAAGGTTCATAATTTCACTAGTCCCAGGTAACTCAATAGATATTCAGGTCCAGGTACAATTTTGTCTTGTTGAGCATGTCTTGAGTCTAGTTGAAGATTTGTTAGTCATTGCCAAGGTGTGAATGCCAGTGTGGTATAGTTAAGGATATGTTCTATGCTGGCCATTATTATCATTCATAGGCATCTTATCTATATAAGACCTTTGTTGCTTCCCTCCCTGGGTTCCTCACACTTTCTTATATCATGAAAGGTAATCCTCAAGGAAGAGATTTTCAAAAAATCAGCTCAGATCTTTCAGTTTTTTTGGTTGGTCTAATCTGAAATACACAGTGTTTTCAGAAATACAGACTTACTTTTAGTTTCTGGAAGAGGTGTGTTTGTGTGTGTGTGTGTGTCTGTGTGTGTGTGTGTGTGTGTAAACAATTAAGAGAATATACACCACAAATTTGGGAAACAACAATGGAACAATGGGATAACAGGGCATGGACTTCAGGGAGGAAAATAAAAGAGAAAAACAATGTCCTTATATTTTAAAATTTAAAAAATACTCACTCTCTTGATGGTTGCTTGGAGTCATGAAAGTATCCCATAATACTTTCCATCTCTTCATTGCTTTTTTAAAATAAAGCTTACCTATAACAGTAAAGTTATCATCCTAAACTTAAATTCTCTTTTTTAAAGAGTATGATATTTGGAGGAGACATAACTGTGTACTAGACTTTCAGATAAATAAAATTTCATCTAAATGGTCATTCTTTTGCTTAATATTATCTAACAGAACCAAAGTTTGTGCTGTAACTGTAGAAAATTGAGAGATTAATATAGTGCTGTAATTTACATAAATAAGGAATTTGAAAGGAAGTTCTTGGTCATGCTGATCTACACCACAGGTTACATGCCAAA
>JAQHUG010000004.1:3268360-3282875 GCA_028555095.1 Dicrostonyx torquatus
GCATGCTTGTGTGTGAATATTGGAGTCCATGTATGTATATGGAGGGAACGGGCTGACATGGGAGACTTTCTTAATCTCTATCTGCTTTATTAAGGAGGAGTCCCTTGCTGAAGCCAGTGCTTACCTGAATTCAGCTGGCATATTCAAGCTAGGCTAGCTTGCCAGCTCAACCTGAGGGTCTTATCTCCGTCTTGTGAGTGATGAGCTTATCTAGAATTGTCACGTGATGAGTTGTGGGTGCCGGGGTTTGAGCATGGTCCACACACTGAATAATGAACATTCTACCTACAGGAAATCTCTCCAGCATCAACTGCCATCTGATACTCTTTGTCTAGCATCCTTTCCTATCTCAATCTCCTTCAGTTTATACTTCAGATGACATTCATATTCTCTCTTGATGTGGGGTCCCCCTCTGTAAGCTATGAATATGTTGTATTACAATTGGTTATTAAAGAAGCTGTTCCAGCCAATGACTTAGTAGAGTAAAACCAGATGGGAAATCTGAACAGAGACATAAAGAGATATAGCTATGGAGAGAAAGTAGGTGGAGTCAGAGAGATGCCATGTAGCTGCCAAAGGAGACAGATGCCCTGGTTACTGGTAGGCTATAGCATTGTAGTAATACACAGATTAATAGAAATGTGTTTCTGTGTGATTATTCACGTCCAGGCAGCCGGGAAACTAACTAGCAGTCTCTGCTCTACTCTCTATCATTGTTCATTAGTAAGTCATGAGATTTTCACACCATTGTTTACATCTTAAAAGTCTTATATAGTTCTGGTCTTCAAAGAGGCCCCAGGAGATAAATATAACATTTACAGAGATTTCATCGTTCTCTTCTGCTTAGGTCTGAATTGACACTAGGTGGGGGTGTTTTGGAAGGCTCCCTTCAGCAGATTTTGTGAGGACTTAACTCATGTATAAAAGTGGTTCATATCCGCAGAACTTCTCCATGGCTGCTTCTCAGGCCATGCAGACTATTTTACCAGTGCTTCTTCATTGAAATTCTATTTTCAGGAATCAGTTATTTCTCTTCTGCCCTAGATGGTCAATTTCTGTACTTCAATTATGAGAAGTTAGAAATGTTTCAATAGAGTTCCAGCTAGAGTGACATTTTTCAAATTTTATTTCCTGACCACAAGTGAGTTAACTGAGTGGCCTTCAGGGTGCTCATTTTTAATCAGGGTTTTATTTCCATGCGACAGGATAGCCAGCAAAGCCCAGCAAGCAATTAGTGGAGTGCTCAGCATACAATCAGCCGTCAACATCCAAGTCCCCAGGACAGGGCTACAGCTGAAGTTCAGACTGACACATTTCTTCTTGGTTTTATTTTTTTTAACTTCATCTTCACACAATTATGATGAACTGCTCCTCTTGCAGCCTCTTATATGCTGGAGAGGAATAGCATATTTTAAGCTTGCTCATAGCTACGAAAATTCCCCAGGTACCCACTTCTACCTTTTCCTCCGTCTCAGCATTCTAGAACTGTGTGTCAAGATTCAGAATGCCGTTATATATGTTTAAAAATGTCATTTGACACTCCACACACTGACAGATAGGTTAGAAAATGGGAGATGCTTGGAGTCCATAACTAAACATCCATTCCACCATAATTCTGAGATGGGAGATGGTTCAAATTAACTTTTCCTTCAAAGCTGTGGGATAAAACCCTTGATGTTCTGTGGAATTTTCTATAAAGTTCTGGCCTCTGTCTGCTCCTTCACCTTTGCATCAACACTGTAAGGGAATATTTTCCATAACTTTGTCTCAGGAAAGAAATAATATTCATAAAACTTCTTATGACTTCATAATACTCCTCCTGGGAAATCCATTCAAGTTGAAATTTAACTGCAAAAGTGTGTCATGTAATAAGTGTGTCATGTAATAACAATATACAGTCAATTTTTTTTATCGTATTTCACATAAGTTTGAGTAAAAGCTTAAAGATGACATGAAATGTAGAAAGGTGAAAAGTCAGAAAGCAAGTGCTCCATATGGTTTTCCATTAGCCCTAATAGCTAATTATATCACACCAGAGTTTAATGGCAGGTGCTATGACTTGATAACAGGTGTGAATTGTATGTGGGGATGAATACACACGATGCAACGTTGGGAGACCTAAACTATGACCCACCATTATGTGTTCCTTGTTTTCTGGAGCAAATGGAGATGTTTTGTATTCCCTGATTATAGCCTCAAGCCCAACCCAAATTTTCCTATGAGGGTTGGTATGGGAACTTCTTCTGTATATGTGTTGCTTTTATTGGTTAATGAAAAAAGCTGTTTAGGCCAGTGGCTTAGCAGAATAGAGTTAGGTGGGAAAACTAAACCGAATGCTGGGAGAAAGAAGGTGGAGTCTATGAGAAGCCACATATCCACTGCAGGAGACAGACGCCTCTGCTGTAGCCTGTCAAAATTTTGCCAATAGGCCATGACCTCGTGGTAATACACAGATTAATGGAGATGGGTGAGTTAAGGATGTAAGACCTAGCTAAAAATGTGCACAAGCTATTGACCAAGCAGTGTTTTAAATAATATAGTTTCTGCGTGGTTATTTCAGGAATCTCGGCGGCCGGAAAATTAACGGGCAGACTCTAACAGAAACCTGCTTCAATATCTGTAGTAATGAGGAATGTTCAGTGTCTTGTCTGTGTACAGAGTTGTTCAGACCAGCAAACCACATCCTCCCATGGAAACCAGAGCATCCTCACCACTATCCTGCTGCAAACGTGTGGTCACAACGTCCAGTCTTCCCACTCTGTGTCTGAGTGTGATATTGAAAAGACTATATCCACCCACACACAAGACTACAGTTAATGTCAATAATAAGCTCAAGTCAGTTTCTCCTGTCTAGTGGCATGAGCGATGGATTCAACCATCTCTATAGTCAGTAGCAGAAAGGAAATGAGAGGGGAATCATAATTCATTTTATTGACATTTATCACATGTATTTTTTGTTATATCTTCTTCTTATTCACCCCACACCCTGCTTTCCCCTGTCCCCAGCCAACCCTTTCGAAGTGCTGGTCCCTTTCTGTAGTGCACCCACCACACCCGTCTGGGCTCCATGTGCTACCATACAGTTTGTGAACTGAGCCAGGGGCTGGGGACTGAAATACACAAAGACACACAGGAAGAGATATGGGTCATCCTTGAAACAGGAATGCCCTCCTTATTGTGTACCAGAGCTGCTTAAATAGAGATCCTTAACTGATAGCCACACCCCCAGTCAAACTCACCAGAAACCACTCCCCTGCCATCAGGAACTCTCGAGGGTCTTGTGCTCAGAGCAGCTGCAAGTATTACAAGTTGTTTACCAGAAATTCAGGATCTGGGTGGTTCACAGCTCCTAACACCTTTCCTTCCCAAATAATCTAGCCCCCCCTTTTTCCTCCTTCAGTCAAAAATCAAAACTTCCAATTTGTTATTCAGACATGTCTTGCTGCATTACCTATCCAGAGTCAAGGATTCAGTGTGAGGAGATTCAAATGATGCCTCTGCAAACAAACTTTCCAAGACATTCTAAACTAAAAGCAATATAAAAGTTTAAGAAAATCTTGTTGTGTGAATGAATTATATGTTTCTTAGACCAGATGGCAAGTCATAGTCTGCCAAATATATACATCATTCACTACAGTAAATGAAACTAGCAGTAGTTGGCACTTTGCATTGTCAGCTGCTAATTTGTGAGGCATTCACGACCTTCCTTCTGCTTCCATATTATTTAGCTGCATTTATAGATGTGAATCTAAGACTAGATTAGCATATATTTCTCTAAGATCACAACAGCTTTTCATAAGTATCTTGGTGCATCTTTACAGGTATCCACAAACAGGAAGTTGAAGGGAGAAGACAGTGGCACCCGGCATCTGACAGCTATGGCTCCACTCTGCTCATCTGGATAACTCACATTTGTACGCTGATCTTAAGCTCATCCCTGCATTAAGAAAAGGAGACAGACACCCTGAGCATTCGCCTTAACTGTGTGCTGAGGTTTTATTCTAAAGGCAACTGTGGCTCAGAAACAGCTTTGAGTGTTTTCCTGACATCTGTTTCTCTCTCGGCACAGTTCATATAGACGAACTTGCCCTCAAACTTTTCCAGGAATAAAAGGGTGGCTTTGAGTTGCTGTTCTCCTATGACCAACTCGCTGGTGCTGGGGATCTCAGGTTTGCATTGCCATGTCTAGCTTTAGCATCTATTTATTAAATAATTTCTATGTGTGTATAAAAGTCTGATAATCAGAATTCTATAAAATTTGTCAAGGATTTCAAAGTTGAGAACTCCATACAGAAAAAAAGATGTAGATGCTTTTCACACACACACACACACACACACACACACTATATATATATATATATATATATATATATATATATATATATATATGTATATTTCTACATAGTGGACACTATTGCCTAGAGATTAAAGTACTTGACTCAAAAATCTAGCATATAATTTTAAGGGTTTGTAAATTTCTATAAATTCAAAACTTGGAGCCTTATAGACAAATGAAATCCAACAAAAATTCTTCTAGTCTACTAGCATGGTTTTCAGATTATGGAAATTACCTCTAGGGGCTACAATACATGTATAAACGTTTTATATACCTACATAAATATATAAATAAATATATGAAAAATTATATACATAAATGTCATTCAAAATTGATTCTTGAAATATATACAGAATTATATGCATGCATATACTCAGGCTCACTGCCATGGAAAACACTGGTCTACCTCCTCCTTGTGAATTTCTTTCAACTATTCTAATAATTAACAACAGAGAAGATGGCACATTTGAGGTCTTCATAGTGTGACACTTTAGATGCTTTGCACAGATGAACTCCAAACATGTAATTCTCAGCCAATTGGGCATTGTTTCCCCTGGCACACATCGGAAACTCAGACTGGAAGATTTTCAACAATTTTCCCTGTCTAAAGTGTTTGTGTTGTGCCGTGAGAGCTAGGTCATGATTTGGGGGTCAGTCTGACAAAGGACACCTCTTCTCCACAACGTGAATTCCCAATGAATGAAATCCAATGTGGCGGCTGTTTTCAGGCATCTGGAAAGTCGGGTTGGGATCAGGAAGGGGCATCTGTGCTCTGTTCACTCTAGCCATTCGCTGTCCTACATATACAGCCAGACGATGAGTGTGTATTGCTTAAACCAGAAATCTAAGAAGACAAACTGGGTGTGTGTTAGGTAGTTTACCTACCTCGTGGGCAGTGGTTGGAGTCCTTGTCAGGTGGTTTGTGAAATCTTGTTGGCCATCTGCAACTGCACAGTTCTGCTGCTTTCTTCATTCTACCACCCACACAAGAGCATTGCTTAGGGGTGTGTGTGCATTTGTGTGTGCACACACATGTATATGTATGCATGTGTGTGCGGGCATGCGTGTGTGTGCACGCATGTATGTGTACCATATATATGCAGGCATGCATGTTTGTGCAGACAGGCATGTGTGTATGCATGTGTATGCGTGTGCACATGCATGTGTGTATGCATGTGTGTGCAGGCATGCATGTGTGTGTACATGTTTGTGTGTGTGAAGCGAACACGGAAGCACAATGAACACTAGACTTCATAAGGCCCCACCTTCTTATGTAAAAACAGCTGTGTATTGCTCTGTAAACACAGCTCTATTGTACTTGTCAGCACATGAGTCCTACACAGATCTGGTCTCTGTCCTTAGGGGTGGAGCTCCTCTTCCATCACTCCAGACTAGAAACCTCCTCAGCTCTTCCACGCCTTCTGATCTTTCTAACAATCTGAACTCTATCTCCTGTGTGTGCAAATGTGTGTGTGTGTACAGGCAAGCGTGTTTGTATTTGTTTGTGTGTGTGCACATAAAAGTTTCATTTCATATTTTTAAGTCTCTGTACTTCCCTTTGACAAGCAGGCATAATGATAGATATGTATCATGTACACATATATTTATATATATTGGATATTCATGACAGGGTTTGTCTGTTTTGAAACCTGTTTTTGTAGACCAGACTGACCTCAAACTCACAGAGATCCACCTGGGATTAAAGGCGTGCACCACCACTACCCAGTGTGATAAATATTTTTACATGTAATAATTGCTTCTTTTTAAGCCTTAGATTTAACTCAGAATTAAAAGTAATACAAAGCTTATTCATTATCAAAATTTATATAATGATGTATCTTAAATCAATACCATCTAATATATTTATAGTTTATGCAATATTAAAGATTTAAAATTTGTATCTCATCAAAGGAGAAAAATCTTAATTTTAACTGAGAATTATATAATAATTGTTAGACAGGAGGCAATATTTTGAAAAGATTAACACATTTTACTTCTATTGACATCAAAGAAGGTTGTTTTTATGTTCATTTGACAGAAGTTAAGAAATAGAGAGTCCTATTAATATGCTGAGTGACACACACCTCTTATGTGCTAGCACTGGGATTCAAACTCGGTCTGAACTGATGATTCTCTGTAGAGTAAGAAAATCAGTCATAGTTAAAGGAAATTAAACTAATCAGAATTTTAAAAAAATCCTATATGTATACTCTTCTGAATCTTGGTACCATTTGGCTATGGTTAGTCCTAAGACACGACAAGGTAAACTTTCAGATTAGGTTAAAATTACTGACCACAAAACCCTAGTGGTTGAAGAGGGAACTTGTCTCTTCTTGAAGGGTTTCATTGTCTTTTTGAAAGAGCCAGACAGGAAGCTATGAAAATGAAAGGAGAGATCACAATTGTGTAGGACCAGTAGGCAGTAAAAGTAATTTTCTAGATACAGATGTGGAAAGGGTATGGTCCTCCTCTGAAGAGTCCAGTGGTTTCAGGATCCAGCCTGCTCATGTTACATTTATAATATTGAGAAATTAAAGATTACATATTTATCTTATTAAAGCCTCTGACAAGTATTTTAGTCTCAGTGTTAAGTAAAACATTGATTGATCAATGATTGATCTTACTGTATTGAAAATTAATACCAAATTCTTTTACAGGGCAGAAAAGGGTTTTCCTCTAAGGAATAGACACTCCTGGAATGTCTTCCAGGGCAGACATTCTTGAGTGCACATTTACCTCTGGAGTAGATTAAAGGAAGGCACATATGTTAATGTGATAGTTAAAAGAGCGTGTGGGAAGCCATGATCTAAACTACAGTGCATACAAAGTAACAGTGGTGATGATTACAACAATCGCCAAGAGAATAATCCTGGGGAGGGTAGAGAAATTTGATCAACGAGTAGAACCTCCAGTGAAAAGCATATGCACTAGACTGCTGGGGTTGTGGATTTAAATTTCGAACCTTAAATCTGTCCATCATTTCCTAGCTGTATGATATGGAACAGTTGCTTCCTATGTTAACCCATATACACATGCCGTGATTCTATGGCCATTGAAGTTCCAGTTAGGTAGAACACCTAGAATACCCTTTATTCTCATTCATTCACAATATCCCTCCCATTATCATTCAGTATTTTGAGCCTCAGATAACCAGATATTATACTGCAAAATATTCAACTTCTACTCTTAAAGTAACAGGAACATTTTTGGTTCTTCCATTGCTGTCCCATTCTAGGGAGGCTCTAGCATATACCGTGAATTCTTGGTAACACTTAATATCCAGTAGTGCTCAAAATCAAAATGATATATAGTGTTTCTGCCAAAGCAGAATGATCTGAGGCTACATCAATAGTTGGGAAATAGCAGTAATATTGTGCTAGATTTTGACGTTGTGATTAAAGGTGACATCAACCGTAGGTTCACTGCATATCTACCTATAACTCACTTCATTAATGCAGTCCGCAAGTATTGATTTCAACAAGAAGGATTATATGCTAAGATGACAGGTGCAGAACATATCCTGTGGGAACAGGAAAAGATTGTAAATGATTTTCTAGTCAAGTCCTGCAGCTCTTTCTTATCAGTCCTGTATCCAAGTGCCCAAGCTCACCTTGGGTTAGTTAAGGAAGATGGAAAAGAAAAGGAGGACGATTTTTGAAAAAGAACAAGACTGAATACCCCACAGCATTTACTGTCCTAATATTTTGATAATTTTACAATGAAAAGTTAGTTTAAATTATCATGATAATTATAATGTTTGAAAAGCACAGGCAACAGATAACCTCACACCAGCAAACCCAAAGAAGAGCAACACACAAGCACCAACATCACCAGCACCAAAACCAAATATACAGAATGAGCAATCACTGGTCATTCATATCTCTTAATATCAATGGTATCATTTGTTCAACTATGTTCAGAGAAGCATTATTTGTAATAACCAAAATTTGGAAACAACATAGATGCCCATCCATGGAAGAATGGATAAAGAAAATATGGGACATTTTCACAATGGAGTATTGCTCAGTGATTTTTAAAAAAAGGCCATTTAAAAATTGGCGGAAAGGAGGGACTAGGAAAAGCCATCTGGGGGGGGGAACCCCCTTCCCAAAAAACCAATCAAGTAAAAAATTCATTTTAAATTGAAAATAAACCAAAAACCAAAGAAAACCCAACTACCATTCAGCAATCTAAAAAAAATAAGTAAAAAAGAGGGGTCCTAAGACAGACACTAAAATCTCCTGGGTAAACTGGGAGAGGAGATAGAAGGGAGGGGGATGGTAGATGGGAATATGAGGAATCAAGAAGACAGAGTTGGGAGAGGAATGGAGGGAGGAGCAATAAAATAAATATCTTGATAGAGGGAGCCATTGCGAGGTTAGGGAGAAAGCTGATGCTAGAGAAATTTCCAAGAATCCACAAGGACGACTCCAGCTAAGACTCTTAGCAATATTGGAAAGAGTGCCTGAACTGGTCTTTTCTTATATTCAGATTAGCCACTACTTCAACTGTTATCAGAGAACATACTTCCGGTAACTGATGGAAGCAGATACACTGAGTCATAGTGAAACACTGTGCCAAGCTCATGGGGTTCAAGTAAAGAGAAGAAAGATGGATCATACGAGCAAAACGGGGTCAAAAGCATTATGTGGAAAAACCACAGAGACCGTTGACCCAAACTAGTGGGAGCTCACAGACTATGGATTGACAGCTGGGGAACCTGGATGGAACTGAAGTAGACCCTCTGAATATGGGTGACAGTTATGTGACTTGATCTGTTGGGGGGGGCTGGCAGTTAAACCAGAAACTCTCCTAGAGTACATTAACTGCTTTTTAGACCCAATTCCATATGGTGGGAAAACAGCCTTGATGACAGGGATGGGGGTGGGGATGGGATTGGTCCTGCCTGAAGTTGGTATCCTAGACATTGTAGACTCCCTAAGAAATACCTTATCCCCTCTGAAGAGTGGATTCAGGATGGGAAGGGGTGGAGGTAGGGGCAGGAGAAGGAAAGGGAAGGGGTACTGCAATTGGTATGTAAAATAAAAGGCAAATTTTAATAAAAAAATGAAAAAAAATCCCAAAACTTTAGTGGTAATCAATCTCCTGAAATGATCTTCAGCCAGTGATTACCAGTGTAGTGGTGTTCCTATTAAAAGTCTTTAAGTATAAAATATTCAATTATGCTACCTAGTTTGCTTGTTATCAAAGGACTTAAATACTTTAATTTTGTAAAAATGTAAGCCCCTGTAGCTGTTATCATTTCACAAAACTGAGTATAAATATTCCTAACATATTATACACTTCTAAACCCAACTGAGTCACACAGGAGCATGCCAGAGCTGTTTGTACTGAAGTGTCTGTCCTTTGAAAATATTCCATTTACTACTCAGTTATGTCAAAACATAGATTCTTAAATGAGCTCATAATGATGAATATTTAATGTGTATATACTTGAAGTGCACTGTGCCCTATATTAACTTGTAAAAGTACCTCCTTCTAGAGGACAAAATGAAATGCAGGCATGCATGTATATAAGATAGAAATAGATGTTATACATGTATGGACAATGTTTATGATGTGACTCTTCTACACAAATCCCTCTAGAGCAAATTTAAGATATGGCCAAGTCCTTTGATTGTCCGGGAAGCTTGAGGTCTACAGAAATATCATATTCCCTGTGTCTAGAAATTACAGTCAATTGTGTACTTGATGTAATAGAAAATTTTATTGATTAACACTGGCATTAGTGACAGACACCTTAAGGTGAAAGATATTGTTTTTTTAAATTTTTTGATACGTTTCATGTAGCCCAAACTAGCCCTAAACTACCATGTAGCCCATGATAGCCTTGAACTTTTGATCCAGATGCTTGGGTTATACAAAATAAGACTTTCTCTACTTGTTAGTCCCTATATACAGCTGTTGGTTTTCCAAAACTCTAAGTGTCATATCTGAGCCTTAAGTATAGGTGTTGTGTTCTGGATGTATGAGCTGGCATTGGGCACCCCATAGCAGTTGTGAATTTCTGTGATGTTTTGGGAGATCCTTTTGAAATGGTAATTGTGGTTCAAATGATTTATAAGTGATTCTGATTGTTTTTCTGCCTTTGCTTGATTGGTTTTGTGTTTTTATCTTCCTGACATTTCGAAGCTCCCTGACACTTTGAAGTCATTTTTGTGTTTGCCTTGAATTTATAGTAATTGTGCTGAGGATCTGCTTTGTTGGGAGAAACCCCAGATGTACTTCTGGCCTCATTTTATCATAGACAGTTGTAAAATACTACCAAGAGTAATTAATTACTGGAAATGACCATTTGGTAAAGCCAGTAACTGTTATGCTACTCTAATCTGAACTTACTGTTTCCTCTCAGGAATTTGTCTCTAAGTTCAGGGTAAATAAGGAACTAAAAAGTGGAGAAAGTTTCATTTTCTCAACATAGAAATACAAAAGTCTGCATGTGAACATGTATGAGATGCCATCACAGTAATAAGGCACTTTGGGACTATTCAAAAGTTACATTTCTTTCCTGGGAAGCGTCTTCAGTTAGGGGAGCTCTTACCTAACACTCACAAAGGCTCATGTTCCATACAAACACTACATAAAAACCAGGCATTTGGCGTATGCCTATAACCCAAGCATATGGATCAAAAGTTCAAGGCTATTATGGGCTACATAGTAGATTAAGGTTAGTTTGGGCTACATGAGATGTATCTAAAATAAAAAAAAATCTCACCTTAAAATGTCAGTCACTAATGTCAATGTTCTTCAAAAGATTTTCTTTTATATATATGTATATTCTAGACACAGGGAATGTGACCTTTCTGTAGACCTGAAGTTCCTCGGACAATCAAAGGACTTGGCCATATCTTAAATTTGCTTTAGAGGGGTTTTGTGGGAGAGATGCAGGCATCTGGGCAGTAGTGGATTTCTTAGATGGTCTCTGCCACCTTCAGAAAGAAGGTTCTTTGATGTGGAACACAAGCTACACTTACCTGTGGATATGAAGATGCGTGTTTAGAATGCAGTTAGAAATCATAATGGTTTAGGAAAGTAGAAGAACCAGGATCTTTCCTAGATCAAATACAGCCCCAGTTAGTTGACCAGGTTTAGAGTATCAGGTATGGATTCCCTTCTACTGAGTGGGCTCAGAATGATTGTAAGAAGCACAGAACCAGGGCATCTGTTACAAGGTAATATCTTCCACATGTGACAGAGAAGTGCACCTATAAATCTTAACAATATTACCACCTAAGCAAGAACTTCAAGATGACTAATACCAGTTGACAGAGCAATGTATATTGGCCAAACTTTATCATGTTCTACATACCCCTAGATAAAGAGATGCAGGTGATTGATTGCTACTGGAACAGGAGAATGAATCTTCAACAGGGACAAACCCACTGGACGATTTCAGATGTTCAAGCCAGTCCTCGTGTCTCATTCTTTCCTCTTGCTGCTTGTGTGAGAACTCTCAGCTACCTCTCCAGTACCATGTCTGCCTGCATGCAACCATGCTTCCTTCACAAAAATGTTGGACTAATGCTGTGGGAGCTTCTTCTGCTCCTTCAGCCAATAGCCTTAAAGATACAAGCCCACTTGAGCGTGGTCTCTTTTGCTTTAAAAAGCATCAGTAGCCACAAGTTCTCTCTCTCTCTTGCTTTGGACATCACTTCAGGCTACTAGACTCCTTTCCTGGTCATGCAAAAGGCTGTTGTCTAAGATGGTGATCTGTAAGCTTTTCCTTTAAGTAAGTAATTCTTTTATTAATCATAAATCCAAACTGGTGTGGGATTGTCTTGTGACTTATACCTTCAGACTAAATCTCTGAACTGTAAGTCAACCATAATAAAATGGTTTCCTTTATAAAAGTTGGCATGGTCATGGTATCTCTTTACTGCAATAGAAACACTAACTAAGACACATATTGACTACTGTCTGAAAAGATTTTGAGAAATTGGATACTAATACCACACACACACACACACACACACACACACACATACACACACACATATACACACACACTTAACTGGGAGTATATAATGATACATTCTATTAGAAAATAACTTAGAAGTTATTAAAAATTATGTAAGCATAATTCTCATGTGAACAAAAACATAATTCTGGATTGATAGTAAGAAAATAATGAAAATATATGTCTACCCAAACATGTACTCCAATGTGCATAGTGTCATCATCCTACTAACCAAAATTTGGTAAACAAATTAGATTCTATCAACCACTGAATATGTTGATGCACACTATAATTATATGGAAACTGTAAAACCTCTCTGCAAACAGACAAGCAAAAACAAATAAAAAAAATGCAAAAGAAACAAGACATTCACTGAAAATAACTTATTTGTGTTTCTGGTTATATGAATATTTTCATTCTCTCTGCAAAATCTGCAACTCCTACAAAGCATTTTTAGGATATTTCCACATCCAAAATCTTACATAGATTTTATTGTGGATTTTTAAACAATCATTTTTGCCCCCCCAACACACACAACAGCCTATTTCTCATGCAACTGGAGACCGAAGAAATTTTTCCTCTTTGTTCTTTATTGTTTCTAGAATATTACCTCCCTATCAACTTTAAAGAAATTGTGTGAATTCTCTCTAGAATTTAACATTACATACTCTAGATCTTTGATGTTTGTATCTATTTTCTACTCATTTTCTCTTCAGATTCAGTTTAATTGATGCAAAAATTAGCTAGTGTTAATCATATAAAATTCAAATTAATTTTTCTACTTCTCCTATAATAAAAATTGTTGTATGTATTTATGTACATTCTTTGTGTGTGTGTGTGTTGGCTGGGTGACTTTTGATTCCCATAAAGGAGAATAATTATTTATAAGAATTTTAAGAATTATAATTGTGGTCTCTGTTATAGAACATACTGGGTAATTCAGGAATCTTGCTCAATGGCATTTCCTGATCTTTTCTGCAATTTTGTAGCCCATATCTTTCTAGCATTACAGGCTTGGAAATATGAATATCAGCTTTTCATTCCAGAAGCCAACTTTCCACCCACACAAAAGCTAAGCACGCTACTGACATGTTTCCTTAACTTAAAATGGAGAGTGTTGACTGAATTATAAGTCTGATTTTGTGTTTTGGTTTTGTTGTTTTTACTAATGTCAAGGGTCATGCTAAGAGTTAAAAATAATATTTTATTTAATCTCCACAGAAAATTAAACAAGTAATTTGATATTTATTTCTTTTATTTTAAAACAAAAGCCATTATTTTTGGTAGTTTGACAATGGAGTGAACATAATTATTCAAAGAAGGGAGAGGGGACAGACTTGTCTCCAAGTACACAAAATGACTAATTCTATGTTTTCCCAATTGATTTCTACTTAGTAATCAACTATGAATGAGACAACTGTTTGGGAGAACTTGCACATTCTGTATACTGTTTGTATCTATAAACCAGTCAATACCACATGTAGGACTATATCCTCCTATATAACCCTAATTTTGACACAGTTGTTCTATCAGTTAGAGGGGGTCAAGATAATCTGTCACACCGGGTGGTGGTGGCGCACACCTTTAATCCCAGCACTTGGGAGGCAGAGACAGGTGGATCTCCGTGAGTTCAAGGCCAGCCTGGTCTACAAGAGCTAGTTCCAGGACAGGCTCCAAAAGCTACAGAGAAACCCTGTCTCGAAAAACCAAAAAAAAAAAAAAAAGATAATCTGTCACATAGACCTGAGTGGTATGAATGATATATTCAGGGTTTTCTTGGACGTGTTGTAAATACTTGTTCATCAGTCAGACCATCAGGTAGATGAGACATGAATGCCCCTGAACTTGAAACTTCATTGAAGGTAGCACAAATGTCATTTCACTAAACAATATCATCCCTAACTACATGCTAACCATTTGTCTTTATCCCCACAGAAAAATGCAATTCTCGCCTCCCACCGAGGAGATGTATCTTTGTAACAGATGAAGAGCATTATACAAAACAAAAATCAATCAAAGTACAGCGTTGTGGACCCAGTCCCAACTGAAACATCTACAAACCAACATCTTTACCTAAGGCTAAAAACTACTGCAGAAAAGGGGCCAGAAGGGGCTGGAGAGATGGCTCAGAGGTTAAGAGCACTGCCTGCTCTTCCAAAGGTCCTGAGTTCAATTCCCAGCAACCACATGGTGGCTCACAA
>JAQHUG010000004.1:3352541-3370188 GCA_028555095.1 Dicrostonyx torquatus
AGGAAAGAAGGTGAGCACCTCCAAGCACACACACCATATACGCGTGTGTTTAAACCACTCTCAGACGCACAAAAAAAAGCTATATAAAAAGATTAGCAGCACATTTGAACGCAACACTTCTAAATGTAAGCCTTCATGCTCACATTCACTAAGTTAATAATATGCTACAAACATATGCACAATGAGAGGAAGATGTGTTTTTAAGGCGAGCTTTGCTAGACACACTTTTATGTGCCTTTTTTACTCTAATGTAAGAATGTTCTGACATAGGACCAGTCGTCACCTCTGAAATCTCTTCTTTTACATCATTTAATTGGTTTTGATTTTGTTACCTGTCTTTCAGAGCATGTAATATCTTAAGGATCTCCCTACTTCCTGGTTGGGAGAGCTGTTTCTCCACGCAGAGCTGAGGCTCGAAACTTCAGCTGAGGAAGATGGCTCTACTCAACCTAAAATGACTCACTTGCGCTCAGTTCAGAGGCTTCACTTCAGAATTTAAACAGAGAATACAACATATTTTCAAAGCACACAACATGGTGGTTGGGTCAATGAGCTACTTGGATCTACTTGTCTTTGAATACTGTGAGATTGTCTTTGCAAAGAGTACTGGAAAGAAAAATGAAGGAAAAATTTATTGGCATTGCCATCTTCCACAAACCCAGTGAGGAACCAAATTTTAGTGGTCTTGATATGCGCAGGTTGATAGGCGTCTGTGTTTCTGTAGTCATGGCAATATTCCCAGCAGAGATACAATAAAGCACTTTTGTACTTTCCACCTGTGAAACTAAATTGTCCTTTTTTTAAAAACAAGAAAATGGTTTTGTGGAAATAACTGTGATGCAAATACATGGCTAGCGATGATACGTAGACTTATTTTATAAGAGGGTTTTGTACACCATGTCTCTCATGGTGAGACGGTACTCAATTCCATAGTTTAAAGATGAGATCTGAGCTGTAAAGTGAGGGTCTGAGATTGAAATTTCAGAGCACAACTCAACTGCTCTAAGTCCTTTTCTGTATCAGTCATTTTAAGCCTTCCTGTCTCCTCCTCAGAGCAGTAGCAGTAGGGACTGAAGGAAAGATAACCACACAGGACTCAGTTCCAAACCTGTCTAAATGTGGACTGCATCGTTCTGGGAACCCGAGAATGGGATCAGAATTTTCTCACAGATGTTAAGGAAGGGAGGTACAGTTTCCACGTCAGAAACTTTAGGCCACAGAATTAGCTGAGAGACCCCAACTTGGGAAACCATTTCCCATATCTTTCTGCACCACTGCATTTTGCTTGTATTCATATTTCAAAGGCAGCTGAAATAGGAAATACAGAGACAAAAAGTCATGCCTGGACCACAAAAACACCAGGAAATATTTCCGAAGTTTTAAAATGGGATGTTTATGTCAATGGGAATTGAGTTAAAACAGAGCCAAATTTCTTAATATATCTCCTTGTAAGGGAATTCCCAGAGGCCTCTCTATGAAGCTTTTTGCATACTAATTATACAAGGGCTTAAATCACAGCAGCAGCACCATCTATTGGGGAGGTTTTCCTGTTTATTTATTTTTAATGTGTTTTATTGTTGTTTTATTGGAAACAAATGTGTCTGCATTTCTGAAAGCAAACAGCACAAAATAAATTTGAGATCACTTCAGTTTTCCGCCAAGATAAAGAGAAAATATTTTTGTGATAATTTTTGTCGATTAGCATACTCAGCAATCGGTAGGAATCATAAGTGAAAATTGCATGACACCCGCTGTGTAGTGGGACATATTTGGAGGCACTAAAAATGTTAAAAAGTAACGGGCCTCTGGGAAGACTAAGTTTCCCTTAATTATCACGGTTTAATGAATACATGCCTTTTGACTGCTAATGACAGGGTAGATGTGCCAATTTCTCTTTAAAACCAGCCCCTTGTCATTCTTTTCTGACAAGGTAATTCAGATGCACAGGCTGGAGAGCAGATTAGGCCGGGATCCACTGATCATAACTCTTTACTGGGCTTACAGCGCCAGATGGCCTAATTATTCTCAACAGTTTTCAATCTCTGTCTGTCAGGGAGACCAGATGTAATTTCTACCTTCTGGTGAAATACATTCCTCAGATTGAATACAAGAAGGAAAATGTGGAAACACAGACCCGATAACTGAGATAAATTCAGTAGATGTGTGTCTATACACATGTGCTAAACCAGCTGGATCATCCATTTCAACTCTCAAAAGTACAGCTCAGTGTCACAGGAGACACCTTAACAGCGTGCAAATACCAAACATACATGTTGTTTATGTCTACATGTCCACGTGAATGCACATGTATGCATACATCACAACACACAATTAAACACTGGGTTCGTGTTTTGATCAAAGTCCTTGGTCTCATGTTCACTGTCTCTTTTATCTTTTGCACCTGGGCATGCTACAGCTTCTTATTCTCTGCATGCTGACCAGTTGCAGCCTCTGTATTCATCACCACCTACATCAACAGAAGTTTATCTGATGAGAATCAAGAGATGCTGTAGACTATGGACATAAAGGTAACTTGGAGGCAGTTCATTACTATCTCCAGTTAACAGCCTAATAAAATTAGGTTCAGCCTTGTGTTCAATGACCTCGCCAGGATTTTGCCTCCAGGAACTGTATCAGGTAGGGATTCCATCTTGTGAAGCAAGCCTTAAATAGGACTTCTCGTATACAAATAAGTAGCACTAGTGAACTCAGTGAGTTTGAAAATTGCATCAAGTTAGGAGCAGGAAGAGGTGAGTGGGATAGGAGAGAATGTGGAAGGGAAGGAGGAGGCATGAACTTGATCAAAACACATTACATACATGTGTGAAATTCTTAAACACCAAACCTTTAAAAAGATACTTATTGACTAAACTGGCATCTCGTAAAAGGTGCTGAAGATTTGTGTAAATTCTTCAATTCAGTTC
Organism: Dicrostonyx torquatus; assembly: GCA_028555095.1. Lineage (NCBI taxonomy): Eukaryota > Metazoa > Chordata > Mammalia > Rodentia > Cricetidae > Dicrostonyx > Dicrostonyx torquatus. Next base: position 3,355,466 of record JAQHUG010000004.1, read on the forward strand.
TGGTTAAGACAGACTTCAAATCATGCCCCCTTGGCACCTGAATGAATGTCTACTTCTATTAGTCTAGTTTTAGCATAAGGGTTCTTTTTTTTCCCCTTCCCCTATATTAGAAGACAAGAAGGAAGAATGGGGTATTAAATTAAACATCTTTTCAAATTTTTATCTTCATGGTATAAAGCAATAGACGTTCCCTGTCTTTCTAACTGTGATGAAATCAAGATTAATGAAGGAACCATTCTGCGGGGGGTTTATAGTTTCCATCTTGCTCACAATGGGGTGGAGAGGCAGTCAAGGAGTTTGTAGCTGGGAGATCAGAACTACACTAGAGTCATAGTTTATACAACATTCTCTTCTTCATATGTAAAAAATGTGAATTACATTATTCTCTTCTGTGAGCACATTTTCAATTTTCTGTGGTTCCTCACACACCTCTGCCCTCTCTCTGCACCTCGCTATCAATTTAACTCCCCCATTCTGAGTGTGGGCTCTGCTGTCCACACCGGGTGAGCGGCTAGTCTCCTTTCACGTCCTGCTTGCATGTCCTCTGACCCTGGGGCAATCATTGGCACATATTGGGGATGATAAAGGAAGTATCTACACCTTGTTACTTAAGAACCAGATTAGTCCTGTGAATACTATGACCATTCTTGCCACTGGCCATTTACAAAACCAGAACAAAAAGTTTCACCATGACATCCTGGCATGGCCCTAGGAAGACAAAAGACAACACTATCACACTTTCATGACCTAACTGTTTTTTCTGTAGTAAACCATCTTTTGGAAGTGTTGTACTTATGATCTAACAGTTATAGGTAGTGAAAATACTATTTGGAAACTAAATGCTTGGTAGAATACATAAACATAGCTTGGATATTTAAAATCCTTATAAAACCGCTGCAGTGGAGGTATTTTAGAAGTGAGGATTTGCCAAGTTTTAATGAATTAACAGCTGCAGTTAAAATAATTTTATTATATCTATGTGTTTCATAATAAAGGTGTATCCAGAATCACAATAAATACTCATTTCTTAATCACAACATTAAGAATTTAAGGAAGGTCTATATCTCAGTGCATTCTGATGGTTAAAGAAGTTGATATAAATATTTTTAAAATAAATAGTATACTGTTAAGAAGATCAAAACAGTAGTTCAGCATTCCAAAGTGTTGGCCACGTCTGTGTCTCCTCAAAACTGACATTAAATCATACATGGTAATCCATGGTGCTGAAGCATGGGATGGAACGGTCCTAAAGACCAAGACATGGCTGTTCAGGCTTCAAGACAGTCCTGCCTCATTAGTAAGAAGCTTGCATTTGTTAGACTAGCTGGGGTTCAAGGCAGCGTTCTAACCCTGGGGAGTCCTGGTGTAAGCATTAAAGAGAGGGAATGGAGATTTCTTTCCCGAATAAAGTTGTCAAGCATCTCATTTACACTGCACACTGAGTGTGTGTGGGCGAGCTGATGAAGATGATGACATATGAGGTTGCAGACACCTAAATGGTTCCAGAGATGGTGATACACAGCAGAGCCCACTTAGGAAGACGAAACATAGCTGCTATGATCTGCAGGAGGTAAAACCATGTGGCTTTTGCCCTTACAAATTGCAAGTGATCCTACTGGGTTTGGAAATGTGAGAGAACCTCGTTTACTGAGCATTCATATTTTGATATATTACTAGTATATAATATATATAATATATGTAACCCAGAAATGTGATAAGTTTGCTGAAAGCTTTTTTTTTCCCTCAAAATCTTTAAATTCTTATTACATGAGTTTTATGTTTTGGGAAGAAGGGCTGTGGACACTGACTCTGTCTAGTTATGTCATGGATATCTGTATTACAAGGTAGTGTGTATATACATATATAGATATATATGAGCATGTATACATATATATGTGTGTGTATGTATATATAATAGCATACATGTGTTATATGTTTTGGTTTTTAATTGTTGGTCTCCATCAGCAAAGCAGTAAGCATATGCTTAGGTATATTTTCTCTAGAAAAATGTTTAAAATTAAAGGTTGATATACAGTCTTGGTTAATGTCTGTGGCTCTTCAGCTCATAGTATGTCAAAGACAAATTAAGGAACACAAGGAAATAGAAGATTCAAGCCAATATGACACGTGCATGTTAGCTTACTCCAGAGGATTTGATGTAATTTCTCAATAAATGCTAAGAAAAGTAACATTTAAATTCTCCAGAGAATTTATAGGATTTGTCCTTAAATTAAAGAAACTGTTTTACATAAATGTCAAAACTCACTGAGATTCTGTACTTAATATTCTGCAACTCTTCTTTAAAAGTACTTCCACACAATGAAGAAAATGACTCTTTAGACTCACTCAATGCAACTTGTTTCTATCTTGACACCTTCTTAAAAATAACACGAGTTTTTCATTTATTTCTGTACTTGAACTCATTATTATATTCTTCTTCTGTTGTAGGAACTTAAAAACATACTGTTTTATTAGCAGCAACATTATCTTATGACAATATTTGACTCCTTAAAAATCAATAAAAATACTATGAAAAGATAGTAATAGAGTGGAAAATATGGCCACATAATTGACAGAATATTCTTTGTTCTTTTCGCTACGACTGAAGCGTGATGTAACAGCCCTGCTTTGTTTTGCTATTAGAGGAAAATTTGTCAAGTATTTCTCTTACATATTCTTACATCCCAGGAAAACACAGATAATCCATGTGGTTTTATTATATCATCACTAAAATAAAGTGTCTGTTATTGTGTTCAAAGGCAATGGTATCTATACTACATAACAGTCTCTGAGTATGTGACCACTGTGGCTTCCTGGATATTAAGAAATGTGAAAGGCACTTCAGATTTCAGCAACGGTCTTGTTTTGTTTTATACATTTCAAAATTCTTCTGAAGTCCAATGTAAGTTGAATGAACCAAGTCTTATTTTTTTAAGCAAGTAAATAAATCTATAAAAATCTCTATGTGGGGTGAGTTTTTATGGTAGTGTTGAAAACCTGTTTTCTTAACCAGCTTTGATATGAGCAGGTATAGAAAGCACACACTATAAAAATGTAGCTGAATCTATGCTGCACGTGAAAAAGTAACAGAAATGCTAGGGTACAGAAATGTCTCAGGAAACACAGATGCCAAACACAATGTTTCATGACCTGGAGTTCAGTCATGAGTGTGATATACAATGGAGAATACTTTTTAAGCTAAGAAAGGAGTACTTCCTGAAAAGTATTCACAGCTTAAGAAAGCTAATGTGTGTCAAGGAAAGAAAGCTATTATTAAAAATCTGTATATTGTTTATGCTATAATCTATGCTGCTTTCATGAAAATGTTGTCAGCATATATTTTGATAAGATTTGGCAGTGTATAGTAGAAGACAAGGGTAAGCATGAATCACAAGGGACAGCCAGATAACGTAAGTGAAAATTCAAATAAAGTCAGATGTATGGATTTTGATATTATCCTATCCTTAAAAAAATAAATTAAGGGAAGCTTCGATATAGCACTATACAGCTTTAGCGCTCTGTTGAGAATTTTGGAAATGCACCTCCATGTACAAACACCGTCCTGCCAGACATTTATTTTAAGCGGTCTTTAGGGCAGCACATTGACAAATAAGCTCCTAGGAAAACAGTTCTCCAGCTGTAAACCCCCACCTATCACCCCAGTGCTCTCCATTCCTCCTCCAAGGACTTCTGAGAGGTTCTCTCCGCAGCATGGTAGGGTAGACTGACTATGTGGAGTCTGAGTATTGACTCTGCAAATAGGAACACTGAGGCTAGGAACCATGGATGATGCTCAGCTCTGTCTAGAAATGTTAGACCAATTTTCTTGACAAGAAAAAAAAACACACCTTAACTTTTGATCTGTCAAATGTTTCTTCTGAGACAAGCCCGGGGGTATCACAATTCTCAAGGATGTCACAAGCCAATTGAAATTTCAGCAAAGGTATTCTTTTACTTGATGTATTTTATAAAACTTTTCTGTTATTTGATATAACTTGATTTAGCTAAGTTTCATTTCTCAATAAAATAATACATCTACATTATTTCTCTAGGGCTCTAGCCCAGGCAGATGCGTTAGTAAGCTACCTCAGGACATCACCACGGGGGCTATGTACTAATGAACTTTCTGGCATTCACACTGTGCAAAAAGAAAGAAGGCTAAGGGTACGATCATCAGGAAGAAGCTGGTTTTCTAATAGAAAGTAAACTCCGGAAATACATTTATATTGGTTAATTTAATAACTTATTAATGAGGCAGTATTACCCAGTGGCAATCTCTACATGATAAAGATATAAATACAATGAAATATGTGCATTATGTATTATTAAAGGACATAAATATTAATAACAAGGGCTCTTACATCTTCCAATCTCTGCAATGTAACATTGCCTTCAAATGAGGCTTTCTTGCTCATTTTAAATTGAGCATGGAGGTAAGGAAATGAGGGAAAGAGAATTAAAATATCTAAGAATGACAAAACACGAGGGACACACACTCCATCTGCCTTTGGTTTATGTTCCCAACAGCAATAAACACAGTTCACACTCAGAAATATGTCTTCAAGCCAGAGTCAGAGTACCCCAAATGCTTTGCGGTTGATTTTCCTCCTCACAAGACAACATCATCTTAATAAAATAAAAATTCTTATCCTACCTCATTTTTCTCTTAATACAGAAAAGTTAAGGACTTTAATCCAACTGTAACTATGCAGTGTTTCCTGCACTTGCCTTTTGACCATAAATCCATCCTCACACCCAAGTTGAAAACAATTGAGCTTTCTCAAATCTTGGAATCTCTGATATTATTAGTAACCCTTTAACCCTAATTCCGTCATTTAGCTCTCTCCTCCAAAATCTTACTCTTTAAAAAAAATCTAAATATAAACTAAATATATGTGACCAATACACCCCCAGAGACCTACAGCTGCATCAGTATATGTGTGTGCGTCCTTTAGAAAGAATCACAGAATAAATTGAATATCCCCAGTTCCTTGGTGCGTATCCTGTACCTCCCCATCGTTTTGATGGAGATGATGAGGAGGGACTAGAGCAAGACAGACATCAAACCCATTTATTCTGAATCTTAAATTATGAGTTTTATCGTCAATATTTTGGTTACATTGTTACACAAAGAACACATTGACATCCATTTTGAGGTCTCAACTTTGATTGCTTTGGGATTAGTGACATTTGCTTGGCACACACACACACTGCACCAGTTCTCTCAGCTGCAACTGAATAGTGGCGTTGTACAAGATGCCAAAACAAGCAGGGTTGGAAAAACCACTGATGGGCTACAGCAGTCAGTACCTTCAATTGCTGTGACTTCTGGCCAGGTGTTCATCCATAGAGCCTCAAACATCCCTCTACTTGACACATCAAAGGAAGATCTCCAGGAAGAGGTGCTGGTCCTGTTTCTTTGAAGCATTTGCTCATTGTGTGGTCACTCAGAGGCAGATCTAAGTCACCACTGAGACACATCAAGCAGAAAAGCAATGAGGGGATTTGGCCACCTCAGCTCCACTTTTAAGGGATTCGTGACCAATGAGGAATGCCAGGCTCTTAAAGGATCCCAGGGTATAAATTAAAATAATTAATAAAAATAAAATCTAGGTTGCAAGATTGAAGATACTTTTGAGACAGACTCCAGGGAAGAATATGCAGACTGGTCTATTTGCTGTTCTTACTTGGAAAGAAGGACTTCTTTTTCTTTCTTTTTTTTTTCCTGGTTTCCTTACATTCAAAAATAAAGTATGCAGATTTTGTTTTGTCTTGTTTGAGCTCATACAAGTACTGAACATAAGTGTTGGTTTTTTTTGTTTTTCGTTTTTGTTTTTCTCTCTCCAGGACCCCAACATTAAAAACTAAGTAGGTTTGAGGACTAACTAAAGCCCGACAAAGGAAAAAAAAGCTTCCAGAGGGGGAAAAAAAGAAAAGAAAACTACTGACAACACAAAACAAAAGTTGCAGTCCAATCGTGCAAAATTTGCTTCTGAGGATAAAGCACTTTTGACAGGTCCCCAATGCCCAGCTCCCTCCCAATCCTCCCCAAACCCCAGGGGTTAGCTACAGAATGAAAATGAAGCCATTCTTTTTCTTAAGGCTATACACACAGAGAACACAGGTCAAGGACTGTTCGGTAGGTGGGTTTTTTTTTGTTGTTTTTTTTTTTTTGTTTTTTTTGCTGGGCTCTTATTTTAAACCCTGACTGCAGCGTGCAATCCATCTGAGGGTCAGCAGCATCTATGTCATCAGGGACAAGGATACAATGTACAAACAATAGAAGGTGAGTCAATGGTTCCAACAATAAAATCCGATATCGACTTTACAATCATGGGTACAAATTGCTCAAATCGATAATTTCATCTCTCCTTAAGACCTTGTCGTCTGAAACTAATTAGAGGCCAGGTTCCCGAGGAATTGTCAATAGTCAAAGAAAACACTGGAGCTTTAGAAGAAAATCACTCTTCAACGGCAACAATCTGACGGAGGTCAGCCCAAGCCATCCTTACTCAGACAAGTTCAAGGTGTTACAGCGGGCAGATCCCTGGGTCCAGATCAAAACCTTCCCACCATCGGGATGGCTCCGTGTCTATAGAGGGAAAACCAAGAAGCCCGAGAATGTGGAGTATTTCCAACCTCCCATGAGGTTTCCTCTCTCCAGTTTGAGATGAACTTTGTCTTCTCTTTCCATAAGCAACAGAACACCATTGCTGGCTGCTTCCCTGGTAACATCCTGGTCTCCTGCGAAGGCGGAGATCACCGGGTAGCCATTCTGCATTAAACTGACCTATCAAGGCAGAGAGGAAGGCTCAGCGGATCAGAAACCACCTGTGTCCCACATCCTGTTCTCTTCCTCCCCTAACTTTTGGAGCCCACACACCTGGAACCGGAAAGAGAGGATTTCTGGATGGCTCAGAGGACAACAACCCCCCCCTCCCATTTACCAAGCATTGGAAGGCTCGACTTTCAAACCTACCCACCTGGATAGTTTGTCTGTTATACACTTTGACCACGTGGAAGCTGAAGCTGTAGATCCCCTTGCGTGGTGCTACGAATATACTGGAGGCAAGGTCGAAGTGGTTACCGATGTTTACTAAGACCTGAAAAAGATGAGGGAACAGCATACTGAGGTACCCACACAGCATGCCCTTAGAGGGCTTGTATGTTCTCCATACTTTCAGGCAACCACCAGTGTTATCTGCCTCATTGATATTGAGAATAGGTCCCACTCATTCATGATTGTTACTCAAACAATGCAAGCGGCAGAGAGTACCAAAATCAAAAGACATTCAATGGCAGAAATGTATCCCAAAGATATTCTCGTGGTTTCTAATTAATAAAAACTTTGGAAGTGTACTTTAATTACACATTCAAATAGTATACGCAAATTTTGTGTGATGATACATAGGGTACGGAGGGAGATGGGAGACAGTGAAACCAAGAATAGACCTGAAAATTCAACCAATTCTTTTAGGGAGGGGGGTCATAGGGAGGTCAACCGATGCTCTGTTTAATACTTAGCACTTCATAAAGAATGGAGAGAGAGAAGTGGATGGAGCAGCAAGCCATTCCATGAGATCACTTGAGTAGGATTAAGAGAGTGGCCTCTGTGATGTTTCTGTGTGCAGGGCCTTCCAAACTCTAGCAGTATACAGGAGATGTTTCATAGATAGTGCTGGATGATGAGTTTTGTCAACAAACACTGACTGCCCTGTCCAAATTCATACTTCTGAGTGTTTAAGAAGCTTGAACAAACAAAGTGAACTAAACAAGTAGCATGGACACTCCTAGTCCAAACTAAGAAAATTCCATATCAGGTAAGATTTAGACCACAGTTAGCTACTAGCAGAGGATTGTGTGGGCCTGAAGGTAGTTTTCCTCAAATAAAAACGAGTAAGATTTGCTGGTTTGTCATAGTAGAATGTGAGGAGAGAGAATCAAGGTCCCCACCTCACTCTCTTTCTGTTCAAACTAGAATCTGGCTACTTTGTCCACATCCTGTTCCCATGCCTCCTCCTGCAAAACTCCAGCTCCATTAAAATAATCAAATGACCTGCTAGTGTCTTAAGCTTACAACACAAACAGCTAGCCACACCGGAACCCGGGACTGTCCTTCCACCTGATCAGAAAGCTCTTCTGCCTTGGCTGCTAGTTACTTATACACAATGGCATAGACTACAGAAACTCCCAGAGCCAAGTGAAATGCTGCCAGGAACTGCTGCTGATGTGGCTTCGGGAAGACTGCATCTTCATCACGCTGTGAGGACCACTTCTCAGACACACACACACACACACACACACACACACACACACACACACACACACACTGCTTCATTGTTGAGGACAAAGCGCTTCTGATGTCTGTGCTCCCTGTTTCCCAAGGTGCCTCGCTGGAGAATGAAGCAATCCCTTGCAGGTCGTTTGAGCTGCTAGCACTCCTCTCTCCAGCTCAGCCCCTCAGTGTGGATTTTAAACTCTGGAAATATGTAAATTGAAGGCTTTAGGTGAATGAAAAGACACCCAGCCAGGCCCCTAGCAGAGGACCTCTCACTTACCATCTCTCTCATTTGCAACAGGAACCAGGCAAAGCTAATTCCTCTGTTAAAAAACAGGATCCCTGTTAGGATTTGACCCTAGATCAGAATTTCCCTGACAGCTCCACAAATCAGTGGACCTGAAAAGACTGTAAGACACTGTAATTGAAAATAATAAAAGTAAAATAATACCGTATAAAGAAGACTATGGATTGTATTTAGGCTTATATCATGCTGAAAATTATATTGTTTGGAAATAATGAAAGGAAATCTGACTTTCGTATTTAAGCAACTTTCTTAAACCTTCAACTGCATGGCTTTGAAAATGAATACAACAGTCTGAAAAGAGATCAGGTGTGTGTGTTGGCTATTAAGGGGTGTAGAAGCTGGCTCCTGGACAGAGGGAAAACCAGTAGATAGTAGCTCCATTTGTGTCCGGGGATGGTTCAGGACTCCATTTGACACAAAGCCCTTTGGCAAGAGCATTAGCTGGCTAGAAAAGTATGAAAACCTCTCTCATCTTTTCAATTTCTGAAGACTAATAAAAATCACAAGGAGAGAGCACCACACAGGTCACCACCCCGAGAAACATTTACCTATCTAGCCTTCTCCCTAATCCTTGGCTGCTGGGCCCAGAGGCCAGAAATTAAGTGGCTTAAAGCCACGTTCATCCTGAGCCGTTGTCTAGTTAAATTTATAGTCATGCTATGCCTGTATATTTGAATATACGGTATGCACACCGTACAAAAGTTTATTTCCTGTCTATAGCAGATATATGGCCACTTTATTTTTGTATATGAGCAGAGAACAATCGTTGCTGTCTTCCCCATTTTCCCCACTTTTTTTTTTTTTTGGTGTTGTTGAAAATTAACATCTTGTCACTGGATCCCACAAAATAAGCAGTAAGTTACCCTTTGTCAGACTCCTTTTTAAATGAGCAACTCTCTTACATGCAGCATCTTTGAGGGGATCCCCTCTCCCCAGGTGTCTGAAGATTACTCACCCTAAACACTACCTTGCCCTCAGCAAAAGGGAAGGTGCACTATGTTTTTTTTTTGTTTTTTTGTTTTTTCAGGAAAATGCATTTCCTATCTCAGCTTTACCAGACCCTTGGAAAGGGCCGGGATCCTTACAGGGCTCTCAATAACCCTTGCCAAGAGCTCCGGTGTTTAAAAACAAACTCTACAATGTGTTCAAGAGGGACTCGAGGAAAGCATCATAGTAAACGGAGCACCAACGGAAGTGGAAGGCAGAGGTGGGAAACCAGTTTGGCTGGCATTACTCTTGGAGATGCAGGGAGCCCTAGCTAGCTCGGCACGCGGGCCGGTCCTCCACTCATACGCAGGTAAGCATGTTAGTTGCTAACCTGGTCGAAGTAGATGGTCATGGTACGGTTGCTCATCTCTGACGGCTCATGGTTGGTGCTCCTAGTAGCGGAGAAGGCCACCTTGGCACTGCCTGAGCGCACAGAAATGCCCAAGGAAGAGGTGACGGCGCCGTCCCCCGATGGACTGGAGTCGCACACCACCAGGCACTTGCCCTCAAGCACAATGGGCTCTGTGTCGTTCTGAGCCGTCACTGGGCAGCAAGCGGGTAGCAGCAGCAACAGCAGGGCCAGCGCCGCCCCCAAACTGGAGCCAAAACTGGCTGGCTCGCGCAGCGCCCCCCGGCGCCCGGGCATGCTCAGCGGTGGCCCTCGGAGGCCCCGGCCAGGCGCGGGCATCTGGGCTGGGGGGCGCCCCGAGGACGTCAAGGCCCGCAAGATCCGGAGAAGTGCTCGAGTGTGCACAGGAGCACGCAGGACAGGAATAGGAGCCTTCTCTGGGCTGGGTCCCCGGCTCAGGTGGTCAAGGCCAAATGGTTCTCAGAAGGAAGGCACCAGCGGACCTGTCAGGGCAAAGAACAGGAATCCTTAGGCAGGGGGCCAAGTGCTTGGTCTCCAGTCCCTTCGGGGTGGTAATCCCCTTCGTCCTCCAAAGCTATGCCCATCCCAGATGTGGCATAACGGATACGAGAAAGCTCTGGCGCACCGATCAGCCCACCCAAACAGATTCCTGAAAGATGCGCGGAGTCTTCGGTCCTGGGCTGCGATTCTGTAGGAGCTTGTAAAAAGGGTTGGGGACCTCTAAGACAGCATCATCACCGTCGTCGCCCCCTGCCTACTCATCCCAGCTCAACTGGAGGAAATGAATGTTGTCAAAGTAAAAAGCAAAAATGATGCCTCATCATCTTCTTTTCAATGGCTTTCTGGACAGCCACAAGGAAAAAACCTTCCTTTCTCCCCCTTTTCTCTATTTTACTATCCAGGAAGAAATTTTCAAACACTCCTTATCGTATAAAAAGAGTCCGCCACCACCACCCCCGAAAGGGAAAACAAAATCTCCAGAAAACTCCTTGGGTGGATGAGATTAAAAAGAAAAAAGAAAGGACAGAAACAGAGAAAGGCAGGATGGGGGTGGGTGAGGAGCGAAATTCTAACATCCACTTCCAATGTCCCTGCAGTCACTGGCAAGCCCCCTAGGACAGCCTGGTAGATGTCCTTTTCCTGACAAAAACAACAGCTTATTTTAGCACCAGAACCCCCTAATTTTCCTCATTTGCAGGCTCTTGTCCCTGGACCCCACTCCCTTTCTTCAGTACGTTTCTGCTAACTTGTGCGGCTTGGCACTTTTACCAGGTCCTCTCTTCTTCAGCTAAACCAAAGAGGCCATTCCAATACCCAGCCCAGGAACACAAACAGAAAGAACCCTCCCCTCGCCGCCCACGCTCTCCGAACAACTCTTCTAGTGTTCTTTCTAAGAAAAGAGAAGTTGGGTTTCAATAAATATCCTGTCTGCAGCTCCTACACAAAGGATAGCGGACCCACCTCCCACCCCTACTCCGCCGCCGCCGCCGCTCCTCTCTTCTCTCTTGTACCCCCCAGCACTAAAACATTACTCAAGGTTCTGGTAAATCTTTACAAAACGGCAACTAGCAACCAGATCCCGGAGACCAGGGATGGGGTGGGTTACCTGGAACATCCATGATGGGCGAGCACTGAGGTCCGCGAAGTACTTCTGCTTAGAGAAAATGAGGCAAAGCGGGAGCTAGCGGGCATAGGACACCTCGGAGCACGACCCTTCTCCCAGACCTGGGCCAATAACCGCGCCGCCCCGCCCTGCCGCCTCTCCTCTCTGTCCGCTCCGGCTCGGCCAACGCACCACGCCCCGGCCCCACGCGTCCAAGGAGCCCCACACAGCGCGACCGCACCGCCCTGTCTGGAACCCACACGCTTCCCGCTCTGCAGAGCCGCGCCGAGCCCAGCAACCGCACCACCGCGCGCAGCCTGCCTTCTCCGAGTCCCGAGTGCTCCAGCTGCCCGTGCGCCCTTCGCGCACCTCACTAACAAGATCCCCGAGTCCCCGCTTCCCCCCAACCCCAGACTCCAGAAACCAAAGTCAGGAGCTCCCCACTTCTTTAGTTCTAGAATCCATAGCCCCTTCCTCTCACTCCCTCCTCGAACCTGGCCAAGCCCGCGTCCGGCTCTCACCTAGACACCCAGCGCAGTCTTCTTAGTTTTGGGTGCCCTAGGAAGCACCAGATGTGTTTCTTCTTCCAGATCCTTTTTCTTTTCCAAAGTCCTTCCAAGTGTTAATCTTGAACGCAGTGGCCACTTTCATAATTAAAGGAGGCAGGGGACGGACACTTAAAAAAGAAGGAAAAAAAGGGGGGGAGTATTGTTTTTATAAAGGGAGGAGAAAGCTTGGTAATTTAATGGTTTTGGAACTGCAATTCCAGAATCTGCTTTTGGCAGAGATTAAAGGGGCGCTTCCTGCCTGGGCTTATGTGTCTGCTTCTCTGAACCCCGGGGCTTGTGGAGCGCGGTGCCAAGGCGCGTCTTTATTAAAACGCAGTCTCTGGGCTCTGAAGACCCGGGGAGACTCGCGGGGTTCCAAGCTGAGCCTGGAGAGCGGCGAGATGTGCAAGCACGGACGAGGGGCGCCATCTACGGGCGCTGGAGCCTCCTGGACACAGACTGCAAACAAACCTACTGAGTGTGGGGGAGTGAGTACACAGAGACCAAGGTGAGGCTTGATGGCTGTTTTCCTTCACCGGAGCCCCTAAAACAGCTCCGGAGCCTGCAGAAATGCTACAAGCTTGTCTTTAAGTGTTTTTCTTCGCCTCTTTATTTACAGTGAGTAGTCATGCTTGTGTTTTCGGCTCTTTAGCCCTTTAACGTGTAACTATACCAAGAGGATGCGTGCTGAAGTGGATTATCACGGGCTATTACAGCCCTCAAAAATATTTGCAAAAACCTTTGGGCTGGGTAATACATACTGCCACGGCACAAAGGCCAATGTGGACTCTATAATCTGACTTTCCAAAAGCATCATTACAAATAGTTTTGCTCTGTCTTAGATAGTGTGCCTTTGGGGGAGGGGGATTCCAAATCAGTCCATGTAGTTCGTGAGAGCATAGCATGTGCCTGTCATTCCTCCAGGACATCGCCACACCTCTCCCTCCTCCCTTTGAAGATTTCTCTCGTTCTGCTTCTGCCTTATGAGACCTGTCTTCTCAGACAGGTGATTTTGAAGACTCACGGTTTGGGCTCTTTCATTCTAGAATGGAAGACACCTATGCACGGAAATACGGTGCATGTCCAATCGGCACAATAAAACAGGAGGGGGCCCCAAATGAAACCCACAGCATACGTTTAGATGAGGCCAAAGGCTTGCCATGGGTTCAGGCTCGTGATTGAAAAAAAAGCCTCAGAGACAACTGTCTTCTGCTTAACACAACACGCAGAACACTACAGACTATAAAATAATCCCGAATTCCTTCAGCTGTACACTTCATTGGAAATTGTAACTTGCAGGTGCCGTGCGCTGCATCGCCAGGAAGCTAGCGAAGGTCGCAGCAGCAGTGTTTTCCTCTCATATTTGTGAGTTTAACTCAGCAGAAATAGTGCGATCTTACTTTAGAGCTATTTTCCTCTATCGCCTGAATTTGGTTGACTCTGCCGTAGAGGTACGACTGTGTTGTGCCATCGAGAAGACTGAAGAAACGTGAAGCAGACCGAGAGCAAGAGCAGTGTGCTCATTTAGAAGCAAAAAAGCCTTTCACACATCTAAAAATCTTTAAATGACTGCTTTAATTAAACAGCTTTCTTAAGTACTTTGAGACATACATTTCTTTTGATTAATATATAAATATCCGAAACAATTAATCACAGCCTTTGAAGCAAGCAACAAAATAAAACCAACTAGAACAATCGCACTTTAATGTACCCATATGGCAGTACATAGATAGCATATTAAGGTAAAGTTTCCATGCTGAACTAGGTTGGCGTGTGAAAACAAGTATCCTTATGTAATGGGATGAGAGAACATGTTTAAATTTTATACTTCAAGAAGTAAGTTAGAAATTATGGAAAGTATCAGATTGGCAGAAAAGTGGATAATTTATTGATTATTATTTGGTAGCTCTACCTACCTGATCTGTGCTCAAGGGCCAGATTTTTAGCTTGTGAGCATGTTTAGAAAGATACCTAGAACCCTGAGTTAAGAGGGAAAACGTCTACTTGTATTTCAATGGTTACAACTCCTGCCCCGTATTTTTATTAGTATTAATTGTTATTATCATCAGAATATGGACAACAGATTCTATTCTCTTGAGTGAAGCAGCATTTCCACGGTTCATGGTAATATTAACCATCCGTTGAATGATTGCGATGTGAACGATTCCATCCCATGACCTTGGTCTATGTTGTCGCAGACAGCATAAGGCCTTTAAGCAACATCCTGAGTCAGGACACCCAGGCTATGTAGCTAATGGGAAAATATTATAATGTCAAAAACCACATTTGGGAATAGCTGGGGTAGTTACGTTTTTTTCATTTGCCCAAAAGAGTTACCTCTCGTAGAGATGAGCATGTTCTTCACCGGACAGAACCCACTGCTGAAAAGTGATTCCAACTTGTATTGGTCTTCAAACTTAGTATGTCCCATCTGTGTATTTCTTGTAGGTGTATCTTAAATATGATCTCTCGTGAGTCCCAGATTCTTGAAAGCATGAACCAAAAACATACTTTTATGAAAGAACACATGGGTACGGCAGGCCCTTGGAGAGGGCTTCGGATCTAGCCACCCCCACCGGAGGAGAACTCGGCCCTTTTGACTGAGGTAAGCCCTTGGAGAGGGCATCTGA
>JAQHUG010000004.1:3385092-3399797 GCA_028555095.1 Dicrostonyx torquatus
TTCTGTCTACTCCACCCACCTAAGGGCTAACCTATCTATAAGCCAGGCAGCTCTTTATTCAACCAATAAGAGTAATACAAAATACAGGAGAACACTCCCACATCATCTCATAACTTGGAACCATCCATAACTCCATTAGCAATAGATCTAATGACCTCTTCTGACCTCCATGGGCACCAGGCATGTGTGTGGTACACAGATGTTCGTGCAAGCAAAATGCTCATATGCATAACACAAATGTTTAAAAGAAAAGCATTGTTTCCTAATAGTGATGTTAATTTTTCGACAACTGTATGTATAAATGGCATCTACTTATATAAAACGATGTTGTCGTGATTATTGAAAAAAACTAAATTTTTCATAAATCTGACTTTACTTAAAATTAGCTGTTTTTTTTCTATTAAAACTTCTCTGACATTATCCACACTAGTGCAAAGCAGCTCTAATTAAACCCAGAGGGTCACACACAAAAAGACAAAAAACTCAGAGAGTGGGCCTTGATGCAAAGAGGAAACATTTCAGTAGGAGGGAGAGTGGAAAGAAAGAGCAGGATGGGGCATAAGAACAGCTAAAATGAGTTTAAATTAGAGAAATAGCATTAGATACCTGTACTACTCTCAATGAACTGACAATAAAAAGTCAGCATCTGTAGTCAGTAAATACATACTTCTGAGCATGAGAGAACTCTGTGCTTGAGTGGGCAATGTGAACTGCCATAGGGAAGCATGTACTGTAACTGTCTCACAGCTGGTGAGAATTATCTCATCGGTGAGCCATCCTCTCCATCAGACAGTATTGGCTAACTGTCCCACCAGTCTGGCACCAAGGTGCGGGAACACAGAGAACTACTGACTTTCAAACATATCTGGCCTACAGTAGAAATGAGCTTCGTGTCATGAGTCACAAAGATTTTCAGTTATGGGATATTCTAGCGTACTCTAGCTTGTATTAACTAGAACACATCTGTTCATTTAGTTATTTGTGGCTATTAATAAATTTCAATTCTGATACAATTTGCAAAGAAGCAGAAGATAAGAAAGAGAAAGAAAACACTTGGGGAGGAAATAATACATTCCCTTACTGGGATATGCCTGACTTGTAATTACAAATGTTTCCTGATCGTTATCAACTTTCTTTTATCAAGCAGGGACTATCATGCCGCACGCACATCACTTTCCATTGGTGCTATAGAGGAAGAAAGAGGATGACAGTGGAGCTCAGTGGTAGAGCATTTTCTTTGCATGTGCACAGACCTGGGTTTAATCTCCAACAAGCACCCCGTGCATCAAACAAGCAATCATTTATGCCTGCTCCGAAGACCCATTTGCCGTGCTTTAGAGTGCTTTGAGAAAAGGCGGCAATTACAGAGCATAATAAAATAGTCCCTTTCTATCTCCCTTTCTGCCTCACAGCAGTAAACACACGGGAATGTTACCGAGTAATGAAAAGGCCTTGCCAGTAGAGGTAGGGCTGTGGGACGAAAGAGAGATGAAGGTGACTCACCAGACTACCTCAAAGAAAAGGAGAAGAGTGAAAATTAAGCCAAATTGTAGCAAATTGCTGACAGGTGGGTTCTGAGTGTTTTGCAAAGTTCAGGAGCTGAAGGTATAAAATTCTAATGACACTTCTGAGGCACGCAGGGGTCAGAAAATAATCTTAAACCCACAGAGAGTGATCGTTAAGGATTTGAGATAAAACCCAAATGATACACAGATGTAACCTAAATATATGCTTTTAAACCTTGACCATCAATGCTGAAGTTGCTTCAATCCAAACAGGAACTAAAGAAAGAAAACACGCCATTTTTCTATTCTCAAACATTTCACTGTTTTGAAAGATAATATGACATTTATTCCTAAGACATTTTTACTGTAGGACTTACCACTTTCTGTCATTTACACAAATAAAAGTGTAGCAAATTTGATGCCTGTTATTTGTTTTGACTTTTAACCTGATTTTATACAATATTCATGTATGAAATTCTCAATAACATGTAATAAATGTAAAAAATCACTTTTGATTTTCTTCTAATTAACTGAATGAGAATAATACTGAGTCTAGGAACAAGAGTTAGATCCTGAGATTGCAAGAGCTACCTGAGTTGAGTGGCCACAAACAGGAAGGGTATGCTAAGGTGCAGAAATTGGCACTTAGCACCGTCCTGATGACAGCAGGACACTGACAACTTTGAGCTTCACAAAATCTAGGCATGTGGGTACACGTCTGAAAATTAGTATTTAGAAGGCAGGGGTAGAAGGACAACAAGTTCATGATCAGAATGGACTACAGAGTGATACCCTGCTCCATCATCATCACCATCATCATCATCATCATAATTTAGGAATGTCTAAAGGTGCAATAAGAACACAAGCATCTTAATGATAAACAATGTCTTTCTCATTGGATTTAAGGCCTGCTCAACATAGCAGAACTCATGTTGGCACTGTAAAACTAGACAAGATCTATGACAGGAAGCATCATAGATGTCAGAAGAAAACCTATTACTACTATTTTGTCAAATTGTAAGAGTATGCATGTGTTTCTAAATACTTATCACCATCACCATAGACATGTAAATGTCACACTAAGGAAAGCAAAAACAAAAACAATTCAGCAAAGAAACACAAAACCCAACTTACTCTTGCATTAGTGTGACAAAGAGTAAGCCCAAAATGCTAAATTCTTCACTTCTTCCTCTGTGTCTCCCATTTGTCTGTGTTGTATAGATATTTGCCTATTTATAGCTTGTCTGTTGTGTGTAGCTCACTTCTCTATCCCTCTCTTAGTTACTTTTCTATTGCTATGAAAAGACGCCATGATCAAGGCAACTTATAAAAGAAAGCATTTAATTTGGAGCTAACAATTCCAGAGTGGAGTGGAGTCTAGGACCATGGTGGGGAGCACGCAGCAGGCAGGGATGGTGCTAGACTAATAACTGAGAGACTACACTGTGAGACAACTATAAGGCAAATGGAGAAACCCGAGTGGAATAGCCTAGGATTTGGAAACCTCAAAGTTCACTCCTAGTGACACATCGCTTCCAGCAAGGCGACATCTTGTATTCCTTCCCAAACAATTCTGCCAACTGGTGAGCAAACATTCGAACGTACGAGCCCGTGGTAGACATTCTCACGCAAAACCTGGTAGTTCCTTTTGCCTGTCTTGTGTGAGTGCCTGTGTTGTAATCTGTGCTATCCCCGTGTCTGTTCCTAACAAAAGGATTCGCTCTGTGTTTATGGAACCAGAAAACATGCTGTGAAAAGAAGTGA
This sequence comes from Dicrostonyx torquatus, assembly GCA_028555095.1. Taxonomy (NCBI): domain Eukaryota; kingdom Metazoa; phylum Chordata; class Mammalia; order Rodentia; family Cricetidae; genus Dicrostonyx; species Dicrostonyx torquatus. Next base: position 3,388,362 of record JAQHUG010000004.1, read on the forward strand.
AGGACTCATTCCTTACAGAACTCTTTCATAGAGTTTTACAAGGGGAAGAAGTTACTTTATTGAACCCAACTGACCTGAAAGAGCACTCAAAATCATAAACAGGTATGACCAACATATATCCTCAAGTTGCTTCCAACATCTTCCAACATTTTTGGTATATACATATACATACATATAAATATATATAAATACATATATATATACATATAAATATATTGTGTGTATGTGTGCGCATGCATGCTCATGTGCACATGTGCATATATGATACAATACATATAAGATATATATTATATATGATTGCTTTCCACCTATTGGCTACATTCAGCAAATGATTGTCACAGTATGCCTTAATCTAGGTCAGGGGCATGAAACAGTATATATTTCCAGATTAAAACTACGCCTTTAGCTTGAGTCATAAGAGCTGATTGACTCTATGGGAACTCCACGGTGTAGCACATTGGGTTACATTTCTTTCATGAAGACATCGTTAACTTAAACAGGTTGAATGCACAGTAAGATAACAAGTCAAGTGCATAGCCTTGAATGTTCTCAATTACCAATTTGACTGTAAATTCCAGCAAATAGTCATTCTCTTTTAAGGGAGGACCTATTTGTAGAAGAATCTATCATTGCACTGAGATAAGTGTGGCTCTCACTCCTCCTCAAGAAAGATTCTTTTTGCAGCAGAGACTACTACAGAGAGCCACACCTGGGCCAAATGCAGAGAAAGAGTAACTCCGAAATTCTTATTTCCAAAACGAGACATTTGTAATATATTTTCTAGACACAAAATTCGGGGAACATTGAGAATGAGAGGGCAAAAAAAATCTGTCAAAGTTATGGGACCAGGAGGATTGCTACTCAATCATGTTCTCTGGATATAACAGAGGTTCAAACTCATGTGTGCTCAACAATGTGGTTACCTCTACAAGGTCTGCACCTGAGACATGACTTGTAACATTCCAGCATGGATGAGGAAAGTTCTAAGAAAGCCCACCACTAAAAAAAAACAAAAAACAAAAAAAAACAAAACAAAACAAAAAAAACTCTAGATGAAGAATCAAGACTAAAGCCATTTTAAGCGCAGGCCCCATCTTTGTGAGAGTCTAATATAGCAGGCACTTCACCCTAGGCTCCCCGCATGTATCTGTATTTTCAGAGAAAAGCCATAATCAGAACAAAACTTCTCAGATGCCCAGAGACTTGGGGACAGCCAATCTGAAGCTGGACAAACAAGTTTTGTTGCTGTTTTACTTGTTTTGCTTTTTTTGTTTTGTTTTGTTTTTACAGTTACCACGTGGTTTGTGGACAGTTACAAAAATCCCCTCTTGACTGGAAGCCAACTATCCTCCTACCAATCCATGCCAAGGCATGGAACTCCCTGCTTGCTGGTTTTTTTTTTCCCTTTAAAGACTCCCTGCACTGTGAGCTCGGGGCCTTTCTCCCTCACCAGTTGCATGGGTGTAGGAGACAAAGCAGCCCCTGCTTGCAAGCCTGTAAAACAATCAAGAAACCTTGTGTAATTGCATTGGAAAATCGGCTCCAGTGGCGGTCTTTTTGGGGGTCTCGCGACTCAGGTGTAAAATAGGCACTCTAAAAGCACTGAGGGACAGAGAGTTCATTTCCTCCTGGGAGCAGCTTCCAGCCGGGACTGTCCATATGCAAACTGTGTGCACACACATACGCATGCACACACACATACATACACACACACACACAACACACACACACACACACACACACACACACACACACACAAGACCTAACCTAATAATGTGCTTGGTAGAATGAGTGATGGGCCACATGGTAAAACCTGGAACTTCACAATGTCCAGAGGCTAAATCTGGACATAGTGAAGATTATCACAGCCATGCGCCAAATCTCAGGAAAGTACCTGGATGAGAATGACTCAGTGAGGGCTCTTGGTTGGCAGTAACTTTGCATGTTATTAGTTACCATCCATACGGCCAGAAGATATGACCAAAAGCTGTGTAACTGTCTGGAGGAGGATTACAGAAGCTCTGCCTCTCATCTCTCCAGCTCCCACACACTTTCTAGTTCCTGGCTTTAACGTTTATCTCATAACTATGCTAAACTAACTAAATGTAGAGCAGTGTGGTCCAGTTGCTTGAATCTTCCCTGTTACTGCTCTTGAGAGCCTTCCAAACTCAGTAGATGTTATCTGTGGAAGCTGTGTGATGCTTTTGCCTCTTGATCCTGCTTTTGTCCTACAACATCGCTACCCATGAATCAAAACAATTAAGGGGTTGGATATATTCCATTGGAAAAGACCCACAGATAATATATAAAAGCTCCCAGGACCAAGAGTCTTCCTGGGTAACACTTTGAAATTAGCTCTATTTTATATATAGTCTTAAAATATTTGTAGAAGAAAATGATACAAACCATGTTCTTAAGCAATGTGCCGTTGCAATGACTGCCTTTACTCCCCCAGGCTACAAAGTTAGGGTGGCTTTCATGGAGAGGTTGTAGGTGTCCATGCAGCAATGCATCTGCTATTTTCTGAGCTGTGACGTGATGAACAACAGGAACTAAGGATCTCATAACTATGCTAAACTAAATAAATGTAGAGCAGTGTGGTCCAGTTGCGTGAATCCTCCCTGTTACTGCTCTTGAGAGCCTTCCAAACTCAGTAGATGTTATCTGTGGAAGCTGTGTGATGCTTTTGCATTTTGATCCACGATCTCCCTTTTCAGTTAGCAAGTTCCCTTTCTGTGGGAGGAAAGGACAAGTCCCCCCGAGTTCCAGGTGAAGTGAACATCCGGTCAGTGGGAGAACCATCATGCTGCTCACCCACCACGTGAGCTTTAGAGAAAGGCCAGCTATTAAACTAGGGGCACTAACCCACATCGTGCCCTTAAACGTGTGTGAGTTTATGAAAGACTTGGAGCTTTCTATAACAATGGCAAATTCTCAAATATTTAACTACAATGAAACAGTTCATTGTCAGTCACCATGAAGGAAGACATGAAAGACAATTCAATAAAACATCTTGATTCATATGGATTTGCAGGGTTATTTGAAGAGAAAGTTTAGGTAAACACCTCCACTACCAGGTTCCAGTCTTATTCAGATGGCATTCAACACAAGCACACCTATTTTACTGAGTGGTGGGGGGATAATGCAAAGTTCAATGTCATACAGACACAGATGACATTATTTTGTTTAGATTTCTAAAGGGCACTTGCGTATAGCACTGGAGATAAAAAGCCATTTTGAAGTGTAGCCTCTTGGGATTGCTGGAATCAAACAAAGTGAATTGAAAAGTGGGCAGAAGAGAGATACGGAGCATCTTCATTTTGTGTCACTCCAAGACATAATCCTCCAATGGCCTTTGTTAATTTTTTATATGTGCATTGATCAAATATCCATCATTTGACCCCCTTTTCTCCACAGGGATAATAGGATCATCTTTGCTGACCCCAAACCTAGGGAAATGCACACAGGACGAATCACAGGCAGAGGAGTGTTGAAGTCTCAGCTACTTGCTATCTTATCAGCAGCTTACTGACAAGACATAAAGCCACTGCTCACAGGTGAATAGGTCAAGTATATAGGTCCAACTGCCTCCTGCCCATTTTAGGTCCGAAGAGGATGAAGGATGCAAGGTACTTAGGATCCTCCTGCACGTGGGTTCTCCAGATCATCCACTTACGAGTAGGGGAAATGATCCTCTTTGATATGTGAGCAATTCCATGACAGCGTCCTGGCTGTCCTGATGCCTCTCATGCAAGAGTTTGCCTTTTCAGCCTAAAATATAGATGTCCCAAAGCTTTCAAAGGCTGACACGGAAATCTAGGGAATTATTATGAAAAAAATAAAAAATATTTGTTTTGGATCATGTTTTCCTTGGGACTGTGCTTTGTAAACTAGCACACAGAGATCAAATCACAACTCAATGACTCCTGTGTGAGTCTTGTGTGTGTGTGCGTGTGCATGTGTGTATGTGTGCGTGTGTGTATGTGCATGCATGTGTGTATGTGTGTGCATGTGTGTGTGTGATTTTACTATGAAATAATTCACAAAACTTCAAAAGAACTCAAGTTTACACAAATTTCCCACAGAAATTTTATTTAAACACTGTTTTTTTTGGAACATTGAATTAGCCAGTTGAGGCAGATTTCAGGTCTATCCTTCCATAAAGGGCCTAAAATAAATTCAAAGACTACGAACTCCAAGACAGAACGGGTATGATTGTGTACATTTCTCTCTTCCATTTATTTTCTATTTCTACATTTTTTTTTCTTTTCTGCTTCTTTCTGAAAGAAGAGAGGAGCTGGCGGGATATAGACCAAAGGTCCCACAAAGTCTGAAGGATTTGCTCTGTGTTCCTCTGTCTTGGTTCTGATGACACATATGACTTGAAGCTTTATATTTGTATATTTTTTAAAGGAAGGAAAAATGTGTGTATATAATTTTCTGATGGGTGTCAATTACTCAGATGAAAGACAGGTATGGATATATGCACATATGTGTATATATGATATTTTATTTGTAGAAGATATGTATGTGTGCATTACAAATAAGTTAAAGATTTTAAACATAAAATCAGTTCCTTTAAAACTAGATACTTATAAATTATTTTGCTTAAGGTAACAATGTGACAAATTAATTTTCAAACCAGAAGTAAAAGGCAATACTTAAAAAAAAGGAGTTGATTAAAAAAAATAGTTTTATGGTTACTTAAAATGCACCATCTAAATATTGCTTGAGATGCTCACACATGTATAGATTGCATAGCAACCCCTCTTTTCTCTCCAACCCCCTCTGGTCCCCCAGCATGATCTCTCAACTTCAAGTCCTGTCTCTCTATCATTCCATTCTGTGCATCTAACTCATGCTGCTCATATGCACAACGGAATATGGACGTCCACTTGCACGTGGGCAGCCTACCAGCAGAAACAACCTAAAAACCATAAACAACCTAAAAACCTCCCCAAGGGCTATCAGCTCTGCAACCTGAATGGGATCTTTCTAACCACAACTTAACAGGCCTCTCTCTCTTCCTTCTCTTTCTCCTTCTGGCCACTTCCCTGACTTTCCTTTCTCCAATTTAGCACAGCATTTTACTGTGGAATATTATTTTAAGATGTGTCACATTTGTTAATGCTATGGAATATTTGCTTAATGATGGAAAGGTGTGTTGCATTCTTTTACACTGCATTTTTTTTTAACTCTGTGAAACTGAAACTTTGTTACTTTGCCATCCAAAACACCTGATTGGTCTGATAATAAAGTGCTGAATGGCTGATAGCCAGGCAGGAGAGATATAGGTGGGACTGCCAGGCAAAGGAAATGAATAGGAAGCCAAGTCTAAGCTTGAGAGGAGAGTGAAGAAGGAGGAACGACAAAAGGAGTGTTGTAAAAGGTGCGGGTTGTGTTCCCAGCAACTGAGAGGAGTGTGGGCCCATTTGTTCTGTCCCGCCTGGCTTGTACAGCTGCACGGCTATACCCAGAATAATTACACACAAACTGTATTCATTTAAATACTGTCTGGCCATTAGTTCTAGCCTCTATTGGCTAATTCTTATATCTGATTCAGCCCATTTCTAAAAGTCTGTGTGTGTCACCACAAGGTGGTGGGTGATCTTACCAGGAATCATTCATCATGTCTGACTCTGGTGGCTTCATGGCGGCTCTCTCCCTGACTCAGTCTTCTTCCCAGCATCCTGCTCCCTTTTCCCCACCTATCTAATTCTTGCCCTGTCAAAAGCCAAGGCAGTTTCTTTATTAACCAATGAAAGCAACACAAAATACAGAATATCCCTCCTACACCAAAGGAGGAGAGGAGGACGCCAGGGGCCAGCCCCACAAGCCACAAAGTAAGAAGGAAAGCAAAATATATAGACTAAAGAGAGGTAAATAGCCCAGAGGCAAAACTTAGTTAAAGAGAATATGGGGTAATTTAAGTTAGAAATTAAGTTTGTGTGTAATTATTCCGGGTATAGCCGTGTGGCCATACAACCAGGGAGCCGGGCGGGACGGAACAAATGGGCCCACACTCCTCTCAGGTGCTGGGAACACAACCCGCACCTTTTACAACACTCCTTTTGTCGTTCCTCCTTCTTCACTCTCCTCTCAAGCTTAGATTTGGCCTCCTGTTCATTTCCTTTGCTTGGCAGTCCCACCTATATCTCTCCTGCCTGGTTATCAGCTATTCAGCACTTTATGGAATGGAGGAAAATGGGGTAATTTAAGTTAGAAAATCTGATTAGAAGGGAAATCCACAAGGATGAACACAGCTAAGAATCCTAAAAATAGTGGAGAGGGTGCCTGAACTGACCATCTATTGTAATCAGATTGGTGACTACCTCAATTGTCCTCACAGAGCCTTCATTCAGAGATCCACAGTCAAGCTCTGGGCAGAGCTCCTCCTGAAGAAAGGGGGGAGGAGTCAAAGTCAGGACAGGGGAACTCGCAGAGACAATTGACCCAGCTCCTGGAAGCAAATCTACTCTGGACCAACAGTTAGGGAGCCTGCATGGGACCAACCTAGGCCCTCTGAAGGTGTGTGACAGTTGTGTGGGTAGGTTTGTTTGTGGGACTCGCAGCAGGGAGATCAGGACCTGTCCCTGGGGCTTAACTGGCCTTTGGGAATTTACCTGTTCGCCATGCGCCATGCTGGATTACCTTGCCCAGCATTATGCAGATGATGGAGCTGGTCCTGCCTCATCTTAAAGAGCCTTGTTTTGGTCAAGCCCATGGGAGGCCTGTCCTTTCCTGAATGGAGATGAAGGGGGATAGGATGGGGAATGGGGGATAAGTGGAAGCCAGTCCTGGCAGGAAAAGACTGACAGAAACTGCGGTTGGTTCGTAAAAAAAAAAAAAAACAAAAAAACATTAAAACCTGTTACTTAAATAAAATCAAATAAAAAAAAATGAGAAAACAACAACAATAAAACAAAAGTAGGAAAAAAGAAATGAAGAAAAGCTGACTAGAAACAAACGACATTGAGGCTGGACACTCAGAGGTGAGAAGGAGTCTCCGTGAATTTATCTGGAAGCTGTGTGGTGGGTCAAGAAGAAAACAAACAACAAACAAACAAAACCCAAACACCCAGCACCGCTACGATTTGGCACAATTTCACTCTCTAAAAGGAACCTAAAACCTTGGGTCTACTAGCTGTCCATGCATTATTTATTAACTTGCGTCAGGAGTAATCTTGCAATTGACAGGTTCAGAAAGCTGCAGGAAATTCTCATAGCACCACCACGCTGGGGATGTCTGCGCAGAGTTCACAACAGATAAAAACCTTTCCCAGGGAGAGGCCTTTTCTGATGGTTGGATATAGGGTGTATAACAAATCGCTTGCTTCATTCCTAGTTTCCCCTCCATCCATGTAGAAATGTGCGTTAGCCTGCAGGCTTAAGAGAATGCAGACTGCAGTCTGAATTCTCTGGAGGTCAATACGAATTATCGCATGTCAGTTTAGGAGAGATCAAAGGCATGACTTTGCAAACTTTGGCAGGTGCTGCACAGTGATAAGCTGTGGAAACATAGTTTCCGCTGTCCACCCTCCATAACTGATTACACGCAGGAACAAGTCACAGCAAAGCATCTACAACCTTTTCTTGCGTACCTGCGGCTACCCCTTAGGGAGCAGAAACCAGAGAACACATTTGGGACCTCCCCTACGGCAGGTGACAACTGTCTGAAACAGAATTGAGGGTGTGTCTGAAGTGAGCCCAGATACAGGCTATAGTAACATGGCTAGGGCTGGCTCTCGCAGTGAAGGAAACAAAGGGAAGAAAAACATAATTGAGAACCAGTTTTTAAAAAATGATAGAGTTTCTAGTTAGGAATGAAATCATGTAAGGAGAAAGAAAAGGTGCACAATTTAGCTAGAATGTTTTCTTTACCAGGCAGGGGGTAAGATAGAGTCTGAACTTTCCATTTTAGTCACAAATATTTAGGTTGTTGTTTATGTTATGAGTAACAAGACTACATTTGATCTGTTTGACTGATGTGTCCAGACAGTTCCCTTTGGCTAGCTTTGATGAAAATAGTGAGAGATTATCTGGTTTCACTGTCTTGTTTTACTTTGAAATTTGTGTTTTAAAAATAAACCAGCCAAGCACATGTACATACATCAGTCTTTGGAAACAGATATATCAATGTGGTCGTGTTAAGAGTGTGTGCATGTGCTAGCGTCTGTGTTTAAAGTGTGGTGTGTGTGTGTGTGTGTGTGTGTGTGTGTGTGCATATATGTGGGATATGTTTGGGGACCAGAGCTCAGCTCCTAGCTGTCTTCCTCAATCAATTCTCCATCTTGGTGTGCATTTTTAATTAGTACTTATTTTTCCCTTTAAAACATAGGCTATTTTCTCATACAAAACGATCTGAATATAGTTTCCCCTCTTTCTACTCCTCCCATGCCTTCCTCCCTCCTCTCTCAACCCATCTACTCCATCTCTGTCTTCCATTAGGAAAGAACAAGCTTCTAAGAGATAACATCAAACAATAACAAGATAAAGGATAATACGGTAAAACAAAAACCATCATATAGAAGTTGGACAAGGAAAACCAATAGAAAAAAATAAAAGAACCTCAAGAGAAGACACAAGGATCATAGACACCCTTGTGCATGCAATCAGGAGCCCCCAAAACGTGATAAACTGAAAGCTAAAAAATTCACAGAGGACCTGGTGCAGACCAATGTAGTCCCTGTGGTGGCGACTTCAGCCTTATGAGTTCATGTGGGCTTTGCTCAGTGGTTTTGCAGGGTCTTGGTCTCCTTGCGTCCTCCCTCCCTTCTGTTATCTTGATTCTTGTTTGTTTTTTTGCCCACTTTTATTGATCCTCTGGAAGTTCCCCTTCATGAACCTTCATCACATTCTCTTCCCTGTCTTTCCATGTCCACCCATCACCTGGTGACTCTCCCCTAAAAGAATTAAAAAATAAAAATAAGAAGAAAACCAAAAATGGCCAAACAGGTTCACTTGGTGTTAGCTGTATACCACTGGAACGTAGCCAAATCCTTAGTGGCCTGACCTGTAAATAGAACGGAGTCCTTCCACTCTTATGCCCCCTCCAGGAGTCACTAATTGTGTGTGGGGGCTACTCTTTAGCATCTCCACCACACTTCTTTTTTAATTGTTGAGTATTCTGTTCTAATGTCAAGTCAAAGCTCATTGAACACTTTTTAAATAACTTCTTTATTGAATCTTTGGGGAATTCACATCATGCACCCCAATTCTGTTCACCTCCCGGTCCCTACACTACTTAAGACTTCTCTTCAGTAGCTTCCTGTCTAGGCTGTAACTTTTTAGGGTGAGGTGGGTTGTCACCTTTCATGTCACAAGTCTTTTGTGTCCCTCCTCAACTGTGTGTCTGTAGTCATCAATAGCACAGCAAAAGTAAATGCCTTGTGCTTTACCGTTAGCAGGAACACAGATCAATGCCTCTATGCAGTTTCTGGCTCCTGCACAGACTAACAGGGCCACCTGCTGCAAGAGGACTATGGACCCAGCCGAAGTCCAGGCAATGGACATCAATGTGGCTTCAGGAATCAGCACAGGTTCTTGCCTTCTGCTTCTGTTTTATTATCCTTTCCTCCTGGATTACTTTCAGAACTCCAGAAAGTCCTCTGCACATAGGTTCCCTGTGCCTCAAGGTTTAGTTTCGCCCTGTTTTACATTTCAAACCTCTCAAGGTGTTTAGCAGATCAAAAGCCCTCACTTGTAGTAAGATCTTAGAAATCAGTAGCAATTATACACTGCCTCAGTGGCTATGCCCTGCTCAAGTTAATATCAACCCCACAAACATTTTCTGCTTCATATGAAAGGGTAGAGAAGAATTATTGTTAGGATTAAGATGTTAGGGTGACTGCTCTCTTTTCTTTCTTTGGCCAATGTTCTTACATTCCACGTCTTGATCAGAAAACAGTCTTTCATTTTGAATAAGTCTTTCTCTGTTTAATATTAGTTACCTGACAAAACAACACCCTGAGTGACTTTGTAAGTATGGCTTCCTGTGGGTAGCCAATTACCCTCTTACTGGCACCAGAGCTATAATTCATAAATGCTCTTTCTTTCAGCTCTACAATTCTGAAACTTTGATCTCAAGACCTTCCTTATTTTTATACTATGGGACCCTCAAATATTTTGTGGTTTTGACAGTTGTTGCCCGTGACATTTCACAGCTCAGAAGCATGCATGGTTGCTGATGCAAACACAGTTCTCACTCCAAATGTAATGAGAATGCATCCTACACCAAATATATCAGACCATGGTCCTAGAACATGGATTCAGGTTGGACCGAGTACATAATGCGTTTTGGGAATAATTATGTGAATATTTCATTGGTCTGTTTTTTGTTTGTTTGTTTTTGTTTTTGTGTGTGTGCATTTGTCTTTCGTTAAAGTAGTTCATAAAGTAATGGGTTTCATGAAATTTTCATTAATGCTTTGTTTTTCTTGTTCCTCAAGCCCCAGTCTCCTCCATCTACTTCTTGTCCTCTCCTGCCAATTCTCTCTGTTTCCCAACTACTCTGCCTTCTGCTTCATGATCCACGTATGATGGGATATTTCCTGTTTGCAACATGAGCTTTTATAATAAGTGAAAACAGACACAAGTCAGTGAATTTACCAGATGTACTGGTAGAGGCAGCAGGTAGGCAGGTAACATCAAAGTGCTACAGGCTACAGCTATCGCCAGGCATTCTGACCTCTGGTCTACTGGAACCTAGCAATCTGGGTTAATCTGATCCGATGCTGTGCCTGATTGAAAGGCCAGACACAGAGGCTAGTGATAAAGGACCATTAAAAGAACTAATGAGTGAGGGAGCTCATTTTGGATCATGATCGGAGACTGCTCAGTCACAGACGTTCTGATCAGTCAGCCATCTGAAGAGTCTTCCACCTGAGGGTGCAGTTTTCGTGAAACTCCAGTTCACACTGAGGAAAGAGACTCTGAGGATCCACCTGTATTTGCACTCTATTAAAGTTTCCCTGTTGATAACTTTACAGTGCCCAAAGCAGGAGTACCCAGTGCTATAATGGAGCTAAGTAGCAAGAGTGATTTTAAAATTTCCCAAATTCTCAAAGCTGGTCTTTAAAATGACCCATTATTACAGACTGTATAAACAGCTAAAATACTTACCTGGGAAGTAAAAAAAAAAAATCACAAAACTTGCGAATGTTCAAATTATTCTACTCTTACCTTTGTTTTGAGACTAAGTGTATTATGTGTATATGGTTGAAATGTGAGTTAGATACGTGCTATTCTGTGTCATGTTATGACGCACTGCTCCTTCATAGTATATTGGTCTTTTGAAAGAGGCCATGGTAAGAAATTGGAGGAAAAAAAAATAGAATGTCAAGTGTACAAATTAAGTCTTGTTGCTTTTAAAATATGTTATGGATCTGAGACATAGTCTCTTGACATAGTTCTTTAGTATCATATGTAAGTCTAGGA